>AP025062.1:3382257-3515327 GCA_036186865.1 Eustoma russellianum
AGTTTAAGTTTCTAGAAGTGTTAACGGATATCTAAATGAATAAATGATATATAGAAACTGCCTTTATAAAATGTAGACACAACGGAGCTAAACACTCCATGAACAATTTGGTGCTTAAATTAGAGATTTGTAGTAAAGGAAACAAGCAGAATGTTGCATGAAAAGTTCTAAGTATTTGTGAGTGTTAAGATCATTATACTCGTTGATATGTTTTATGTTATTAGTTACCTTATTATATATATTATAAAAAATATTATTAGTTTTCATGTAAATCTTTCAGTTTCAACATTATAATCTACGAGACTTTAACTAAACTTACCACGATAGCTTTGCCGTAACGTAAATATGCTCTTTCATTCGTTAGATATCTCATTGCATCGTTTCATTAAGTGTTTGCAACATTTCATGCTCTAAGTAGTTATTAATAAATTAACAATATTGACCTAAATCTATTTGGAGAAAAAATATATGTTACTTTAAAAGGTATACAACATTACAACAACAACATTACCTCATTGCCTTAGAGGTTCCTGTCTATGACAGAGTATGGGGTTCGGATGTACGTAACCATACTCATGTGTTAGACACACACAGATGTTGTTTCCGATGACACATAATGATGCGTCAAGCTGTGTCGATCAACTGCTACTTCACAATATAAAAAAAGCGCATTCAATTTAATGAGTCATTTTGTTTTAAAATGATAGAATAAAACACGTGAAAAGGATACAAAAGATCCAAATCTAACTGGGAGCTAACACTACAAATGGGAATTCAGCAAAACATTTTGAACTAATTGCTATTTCATTGTACTCGTTCATTTTGGGTGAGTTCTTGCGTGGGTGATTTCATGTTGATGATTGTAACTTACCTTAATTGCTGTTTCATCGTACTTGGTTCATTTTAGATAATTCTTTCTGTGGATGACTGTCATCTTGATGATTCCTATGATATGGTGTTATCTTCTTTTTATCATACCACCTCCAGAAACTTCGGGTTTGTTTCTCTTACTGCAGGATACAAGTTAGGCCAAAGAGATGCGGAATTAATGACAAAATCGGCTAGAATGTCCCATCTGGATTTTCAGGGGGAGGCCGGATGTAATACAAACGAAGCACTGATACCCCCAACATGTCCAAACAAGCAGATGAACAAACCAAATTCCAAGCCTTACAAGCGACGCAAATACACCCCAGCAAGCTCAAGCATCAAGCATGCACATGCCAAACACATCAAAATCCACGCCTCACAAGCTGCATGAACATGGACCTCAATCTCATTGTAGAAGTTGTTTGCTACTGACGAAACACCTTGTAAATTGTATATGGTAGCTGTCACAAACTATTCAATTATCTACTTGGTGGCCCTTTTCGGTCCTAGGGTGACAATGGTTTTAATTTAGTTTTGTGATCATTTTGAAAGGTTGGCATAGACGCTAAGTAAATATGTACGCCAACTTAGAAACTCAATGCGAGCCACACTGTGTGGGCTGGTACCTTCTTTTTTTTTTGGCTATGAAGCCTTATAAAATTTTATTTACAAAAAAAAAAAAAAAAAAGAAGTTAGGTGAGGTAATCTTAATGATACATATTTGCCAGCCCCATTTTCCTCCTAGTCTTTAGGCATTTTCTTTTCCATCTAAGGTCCATTTTCCTCCTAGTCCTTAGGCATTTTCTTTTCCATGTAAGATGATTCAATTATGTTAACGTTGGTTGTCTTGCAATTAGTAACACGATAAAGATGGCATTGTGGAACAATATCTACATGTTGCAGTCCTTGATAATCTTAAACTATGATCTTAGTACTATATTTCAATGTATAGAGTGTTTGTACCTATGGAGTTCAATGAGGCTGGTTATACGGTTGAGTCAATGGAGAGGAGGTACGGGTAGGAAAATGGAAAAAAGAGGGGTAGGCACATGTCCAATCCAAAATGGAATAACATTGAAAAGCAACAACACACTATGCATTTATTGTGTATTTCATGTAGTAAAGCTGATATATGTTGTTATAATAAACCTTTTATATGTGATAAAAGATTGGACAGTAAATATTGAAAAGAAACAACACACTATAACTTTATTGTATACTTCATGTAGTAAAATTGATATATGCCATTGTTGTTTTATATATGACAGAAGATTGGATAATCGGCATTATGTCCAATACAAAATGACATAATATTGAAAAGAAACAACTCACCATGCCTTTATTGTGTGGATGTAGTAAAGTTAATATATATTGTTATAATAAAATAGTTGTTTTATATGTGACAGAAGATTGGATAGTATACATTATGTTCAATACACAATAGCATAATATTGAAAAGAAACAACACACTATGTCTTTATTGTGTACTGCATGTAGTAAAATTGATATATATTGTCATAATAAACCGTGCTGCTTTATATGTGACAAAAAATTGGATATAAAAATATTTAACTGTTACCAATTTCAAAAACGAGGCAATATAAAATAAAAAGACACCGGAATTTTTTTAATGGGTTGCCCCGAGTATCCTCCCAGCCGAAAGCCAGAAGACTAATCCTCCGTCTCTGCGGTCAGCGCACGAAGTAATAGTTAATGATATGTTTTGTTGGAAAATAATCTATCAATCTTAAAAATATTGTCTTAATTGATCATACTTAAAAAATTTGAACTATTCGTCACTATTGTTATTTTACTATCATTAGTTGATTAATTGATCTAAAGTAGAAAAATCTTATAAATACTAATTGAAAGAATATTATATAAACTTTAATTACTACTATATTCTTACTTTTGAAAAATAGACAATATTTTTAAGATAAATTAAAATAGAAACCTGAACAATATTTATAAAACGGAAAAGTAAATGTGATAAATTTTGACATAGTTCAATGGTTTGTGACGTAATTAGCTTTCTTTTTACATGTGTGCATACGCAAGCGCCATACATATACACACACATGTGTGTGTTATATATTAAATAAATATGTACAGCGTTCTAACAAAACATTTTACATCAATACATTATATACATATATATAAACTAACTCACTGAATGGGACATTGTCTTTCGCATTATAATTTTTACTAAAACATTGTCTTTCTGACCTTGATGTTACGGATTTAAGACGTGAAAACAGTATTTTGCACAAAAATTTGTAAGGTAAGTTTGCATACATCAGATCATAAAGCGATCTAACTTTTCTCTAGACTTTACGGAAACGCGGGAGACTAGTGCACCGAGAATATTTTTTATCTTTTAGATACATTTTTATTATTTCAATATGCTTATGAAATGTATTGTGGAAGTTTTTATGTGGTACATATTTATAAATACGTACACAGAAATTACAAACTTCCAAATGGAAATAAAGGTCCTTAAATAAACAAAAAGCAAAAGAAAAGAAAACCCGAGATCCATTTTGCTGACGTGGCGTTTCTTCTCGGGTGAAGACTGGAAGAGGTGAAGCAGACATTTTTCGTGGAGTCCGCCAGTTCGCAAAAATTCCCTCCCATTTGGGATTTGCTTGTCGGAAAGTGAAATAAGCGTGTGGAATTTCCGTTTAGTACGCAGAAAGCTTAGCTGGAAGTGAAAATGGAGGCGGAGATGGAGAAAGGACAGAAAAGAAGAAGTTACAGTAAGCTTATGGTACTGTCTGGCGGTGCAGCTCTTCTTGCAGTTGCAGTCAACATCGCCATTTTCGCTTTAAATTCTCGCACAAAAACACGCAAAAAGAAAGGTTTACTTCCATACTTTCTCAAATCTTTCGTTTTTTCCTCGAGAAAAGCAAAATTTCAAATCAAAATTTGAATATTTATGTAATCTTTGCTTTATTTGTGCCCCCTCTATTTTCTCCATTGAATCTGCGTTGAAGTTCTTAAGTTTACTATTGTTTCTATATGTTTCCAGAGATACGGGGATCAAAGTTTCAGGTCAACCTATCTGCGCAGGAAATTTTGAAATTGGCAGACCATATAATTGCCAAGTCAAAGGAAGTTCATGATGCAGTTGCATCTGTTCCTCTTGACAAGGTAATACCTCAAACGCTTTTACTGTTTTGGGTTCCTAGTAGTGTGGTTTGTGTTTTACCCATTGACATTGAGTTTACCTAAATTCAAAATGTTGATCTGTATGTTAGCAGAAACTTAAATTCCCCGTTGATTGTGAAAGAAAATATTGTATTGTGTATAATGCAAGTGCCGAAGTGTAGTTCTATGTTTTACATAAAAATATCAAGATAAAGGTTCACTTGTGTAAGCTTGTTGCAGCAATATCTGCTTTAATGGAATACAGCCTGATTTTGGTTTATGCTTATGAGCATTTTCATTCTTGAATGAGTTTGCAGGTTTGTTTTGCAAATGTGATAGAACCACTGGCAGAATTAGAAGCACAACAATTTCCACTTGTTCAATCTTGTGTCTTCCGAAAGTATGTTTCGCCTGCTGAAGATGTACGGAAAGCAAGCCTTGAAGCTGAACGAAGAATTGATGCCCATGTCTCAGTTTGCAGGTTAGGAAACATGTCCAATACATATTTCATGTCTGGCTTGCCTCTGTCTTATCCACCAGAGCAGAACTTGCTAAACAACTTTAGTGCTCTGGTGCCTTATTTCCTGCTTGATTTGACGTAGAAAATGCACTCAAATCTCTCATTGTCGGATTTCTCGATTCATATTCACTAAAACACCACTTTAGGTGTACTTGGATGTGAGATATTTTGAATAAGAAATTTAAATTGAGATGTTGTTTGGATGGTACCAGGACTTGTACATGATATATTGTGTTTAATGCGAGTAAAAGCATCAGAGAGAAAAATTATCTTTTTCAAACGAGATTCCACAACTTTTTGACATGAAAGAACTTGTTCTTTTCCACTTCGAAGATGTTGTAACCTATCATTCTGAGTTTAGGTTGATGTCTAGATTTTATGTTGTTTCCTGTTAATCTAAATTCCGCACATGCCATTGTTGAATGCCAATCAATCAATCAATGCAGGTGTGTGTATAGGTTGTTGTATCTTCTTTTCTTTTGTGGACATGACTCTCAATCTGATATAGAAGCAGGTTTGAAATGCATCCTGGCCCACCCACTGTGTGTCAGAAAGGCATTGAACGTGATATAATGTGCGCCAAGAAATGTCTTATGAGATGGATAGTAAACAACCATGAGACTCGAATGACAACTATTTTGACTATGACAATCTCAAGTCATGAATGGAGACATGGAGGTGATGATGTAGAGCTAGATTTGATCACCTTGAACACGTTCTTGATCAAATAACTGAATTTTGCGTTGTGACTATTCTTTCATGCATGTAAAACCTAGTGGTCTTGCTATATTTCTCTTTTAGATAACTTATGTGTCTATCAATATGGTTTGCTGTACAATTTTTGTGATTTGGAATTTATTATGTTTGTTATATTGGCCTGGACTTCCATCCAATGCTTTACTTCCTTTGGAAATAATGCCTCATTGAACCCTGAAAGTAAGTTGTTTAAATGCAGTAAGCGTGAAGACGTGTACCGGGTGGTTAAAGCTGTTATGTATAAGGGTGATTGGATAAGCCCTGAAGCCAAACAATTTGTTCAGTTCTTGGTACGAGAGCTCTTTTGTTGTATTTTATTTTATGAAATTAACATCTACTGGATTATATTGGACCAACTGCGCTACCTTCGCTACCTTCACCATCACAACTTTGCACACATGTCCCTTTTTGTTATGTTTCTCTTTTTATTTATGTCACTTGTCTTTCTTATCTGATTTGGTTATTATTCTTCAAATTTTCCTTCTGAAAGTTAATGCCTGCCTCATCAGTAGGAGTTGTCCGATGTGCCTTTACGAGTTGCGCAGTATTGGAAACAAAATTTTGTGATAACACTAGCTAACACTATGGTTTGTCTCTTTCCTTTGTTCAGCGGATGACAGGTTTCTTTATGCAGATGACAACTTGTTAGTTCAAAATATTCATTCTTCAATATTCAGTGACAGGTTCAAGATTTTGAGCGGAATGGATTAAATCTAACCTCAACCAAGAGAGATGAACTTCAGCGGTTGAAGACTGACATGAACGAGTTGAGCTTGCAGTATATCCGCAACTTAAATGATTCCACTGCATGTCTTATTTTCAGTCAGGTTGAACTGGATGGATTACCACAAGATTTCATCAAGGTTTGACATGTCCATGTTCATCTGGTCATGCAGACTTAATTCATGTCTTTAGAGTACTCTAGAGTAGACTTTTATCTTTTCGTTTTTTCCATTGGACTGAGCAAATGAGAAAGAATAGATTGCTATAAATGTTTTTGTAGATGATTACCTGTGAGGGAAAAGAATTTAAGTTTGAAAGTTTCTGCAGTTCTATTTCAGGGCAAAGCTATCTTAACTATTTGAATTATTATTTTTCTAGCAATTTCACTCAAAATACTGATATAGATAACCTCACTTAGCTGGAAAGCTTTTAGCTTGTAGTTTTGAGGTGGGCAAATGGTTACAAAGTCATTTGGGTCAACTGCTAAAGCAGACTATTTTCTGGTGCTTAATGACTATAAGATCCAGAATAGGCTAGTACATTATGACCCTTACATGATTGGCATGATATGCAATTCGTTATGGGCTTGTCCTACAAGTTTTTACATTGTTAGGATTTGGATGATTGCAAATATGTATTAGAGAAGTGGGAATTCTGCACTTGTTGGCTTTTGACCGTTTCTGAAGTTATTTACTAGTCCACTAGCATTCTTGATGTCTTATCTTTGTTACTGACTTGGTATTTAGATCTGAAAAAGCCTGAACAGAGAGTGTGTAAACAATGTTTTTAAGCTGCGTTCTTATTAGATTATACTTTTCTTGATGATTGCCCTTGAGTAACAGCCCTCCTTTTTTTGTTTGCAGAGTTTAGATGAAGCCGAAAAGGGTAGTTACAAGATCACCCTAAGAAGCCAGCATGTGTTCCCAGTATTAGAGTTTTGCAGAGTTAGTAAACTAAATCTTCTAAAATTGGTTTCAGCTGTGTGCCCATTTTTCCTGCTGCTGAAATCGTATTCTGGAGTGATTTCTATCTCTTAAAAATGTTCTTGGCATGGCTTTGTTGTTACACATGAAAATCTTTCATTTCTTTTGAAGATGGTCTTGGTTGTCTGTTCCTCGCCTTTTTACACTTAAAAAGTTTTTGATCTCTGGAATCGGCTGGCAACACCATTTTGTGGTATTTGTTTCTTCATAATTCTTTTTCATGCATATGAGGAAGGGAACATTTCTTGTCCTCTCTACACATTATATGAAGTATGTTTGTAGATTTTCAATCTCCATTGGATGGACTCATGTTGTTCCTGAACTTCCAATGTTTTGTATGAAGTGGCATGGTTTTAGCTTGTACCTTTTACTATATCAGAGTATGGTTAACGATCTTCCTGATGATACATTGGAAAATCTCTACACGTTGTATGAAGTATGTTTGTAGATTGTCGAGTTCCATTGGCCGGACTCGTGTTGTTCCTGAACTTCCAAAGTTTATTATGAAGTGGCATGGTTTTAGCTCGAACCTTTTACTATATCAGAAGTTAACGATCTTCCTGATGGTACATTGGAAAAGCTCGATACATAAGATTTGTCTATTTCTGTTGTTAGATTTAATACGCTGTGAGAAACATATTCATAACTAATAACTTGGATGTGGACATGATTTTCTGGCATGCATTATTATCACGTTTATTTCAATATTTGGGGAAAATGATCCATGAATTGTTTTACAGGTGGGGTCAACGAGAAAGGCTGTTGCTGTGGGGTATGGGCAGAGATGTGAAGCTAATCTAAGCCTTTTGGAAAAGCTGGTACTAATAAATGACAAGACAACTCTTTTTCACCCCCTAACCTGTTTACAGTGTCTTTGCTGTTAAGGCTCCTTGTGGATATATACTGCAAAATATTGAGATGAGTTGCTTAGCATGCATTTATATGCACACTTTTTTCTCATTTCTTACTCTACAAGCTCCTCAGTAAAGTTCTAACTCATCTTTTTCAATTTTACACTTTTTCACCATGCGAAAGAAATAAATTTTTATACATGATAACAAATGTTTGTAAGAACTGATTACCTTGTTTCAAAGGACATGTTACAAAGATTAAAATAAGTACCATATTGAATGTTTCGAGCGTGAGCTTGCATGCTCATGCTCATTCGAACCGTTAGGTTGGTGCCTTGACAACAACCCGCAAAAAATAAAAAAGGATAAAAAGGGAAGGAAGCTGAGCTTGCTTGTTTATGGATATGGGTGGGTTCATCAATTAGGTGAACATGCCAAGGTACAGGATACACTTGGCTCAGACAATACCTAAAAAATTCTAAGTTGTGCTCTTCTATTTTACAACATGGTTATTTCTCATTAGTGATAATACTCTAAACCTTTGCTGAATGCATTCATTCCTGTTTTCCACTCTTTAGATTCAGTTAAGGCACAAACTTTCCAGATTGCTCGGGTATGTAAATTATGTGGAGTATGCTATTGATCAACGGATGACAACTTCATCTTCTAAGGTTTGGTGCAACAATTGTTTAGATCTTGTTCCTATTCTTGTCATCTTGGGGATGTTTATCTTCACATTTTTGTAGGTGTTTGAGTTCTTGGAGAACATCTCTGCCAGTTTAACGAATAAGGCCTTGAGAGAACTAGATGTGCTAAAAGAGTTAAAGGTATGTTTCATATTTTGTGACCTTTGTGTTGTATTATGCGTGGTCTGACTTTTGTAAGTTGAAAGGTTTGTGTTGAAATGGTTTCTTTTTCCCCAGCGCTTAGAAGAAGGGGTTTTGACATTTGGAATTGAAGATTTGCGTTACTATATGAACAGAGCTAGAGAGCGCCAATTTGATTTGGACTTTGGAGCTGTTATGCAATATTTTCCTGTCAATTTGGTGTTATCTGGAATATTCAAGATATGTGAAGACTTATTCGGTACGTATAAGCAGACATTCTCATTATTTATCAGGATCCATTCATCTCATCTCTGATTTAATATCTCTCTTCTGTTTGTCTCATAAGGGCTACGATTCGAAGAAGTTGCAGATGCAGATGTTTGGAACCCTGATGTTCAGCTTTTTGTAGTTTTTGATTTAAGATCTGGTGAACTCATGGGTTACTTCTACCTAGATTTGTACTCCAGGTTTACCATCAAATTTTGCATTTATGTCTCTCTAGTGATGTGTCTTTACTTACATTTGAGGTTGTTTACTCTTAAACAGGGAAGGAAAATATGGTCATACATGTGTTATTAGTCTGCAAAATTATGCATCAATCAGTTCAGGAAGACTGGTAATGTACGCCCTATACATCTAAAGTTTGAACCACTTCGATGTGGGCCTCTTTCTGGCACCAAAAAATATAAAATAAAAAAAGGAAAGAAAAAGGAAAGAAAAGTTCAATTGCCATGTCTCTTGAAAACCCATTCGCCTTAAAAAAAAGGAAAAAAATAGAAAAACTCTTCTGTTCTTTTGACGTTTTAAAAAGCCATATGCTAATGGTTTTTCTTTGGAAAGTTTGATGCGGACCTGTTTCCTTTTTGCCTATCGGAAGTAAATTGACTCATTTTATCAGATGTCCAAATATGCTTATGGTCCTGATAGTTCTTGTTCCACTATTTGTATGTTGCCATTTTTTGCATTTGATATTCTTCTGCTGTTTCATTTTTACTAGCTATACATGGTGTCAATCGTTTCTTTTTTCACAGGTTAGGTTCTCGACTTGGATATTTTCATGGCTAACGCACTTTCTTATTTATATGTGTAGATGCCTATTGCATTACTGTTATCACAAATGGAAAAGGGTGTTGAGGGCAATCCTGGATTATTGCGGTTCTCTGAAGTGGTGAATCTCTTCCACGAGTTTGGCCATGTGGTATGTAGCACTCATTAGCATCTACTTTCTCTGTGCAGCACTGGTAATAGATCATTTTAGGTTCCATCATCCTCTATGCTATTCATGGGATCTATCCAGATAATCAACTCAAAATTAAACTGCTGAGGTCTTTAATTGAGAAGGAACTTGCTAGATGTGTTTTCACTGGTTGGATATGGAGACTTGCTTTTCATTTAAGTGCTTTAAAAAGTCACCATTAAGAAGAGTCACGTTTCTCAAAAAAAGAAAAGAAAAAGAAAATACACAAGGGTCATGCTACAGGTCAATCTCTGAGATTTTATGTAGTCCATGTCTTTGTTCTGTTGTGCAACACCATAAACCTCAAGTAGATCCAATATTTCATCTTTGAATATCAAGTGTAATTTCAAATGTACTAGAGGTGAAAATAATCCTTTTATGTTTGCCTAGATAGAATTTAAGAAACTACACGATGTTGAAATCATATTATGGATTAATATTTCTGTAAAATGTCAATTTAGTTGGATGTAGCCATATCACATTATCACTTCTGTACCATTTTCTATTATCTTGTCTACTATCCTATGCGAGAAGCTTAGAGTCAACTAAAATACTCAGTTGCGCTTCCAGGTTCACCACATTTGCAACAGGGCATCATTTGTCAGATTTT
The DNA here is from genome assembly GCA_036186865.1 of Eustoma russellianum. NCBI lineage: Eukaryota > Viridiplantae > Streptophyta > Magnoliopsida > Gentianales > Gentianaceae > Eustoma > Eustoma russellianum. The sequence continues at coordinate 3,392,782 of AP025062.1, forward strand.
CAGGCCTGCGTCTAGATCCTGACTTTGTGGAAATTCCTGCCCAGGTTTTGGAGAACTGGTAAGTCCTGGGGGAAAACATGTTTGCTTTTAGCACTTAGATTGTGAAACTATGCTGCCATACAATTTATGATTTCTGTCAGGTGTTATGAACGGCTCTCTTTGAAACTCATATCTGGCTTCCATCAGGTAATGTGTTTTCCTTTTTCTTTCTATTAGGGTCGGATCTTTTCAACTGAAGTTGAATTAGAAGAATGAAGAAAAATTTCAATGGAAGGCCTCACTCTTTTGGAGATTTTGGTACATTTTAAGGAAAAGGAGCACCATCTAGGATCTTATTTGCCCTTTCCCTTCTTGGCCAATGGTGGAGCCACATTAGATTGAAGGGGTCGGTGTGGGGTTGGGGGGTGTTTCTGTGGAGTCCTCCAAGATTTTGAATTTTTTTAGTAATCTTATATTCTTACTAAGTTTAGATAGGGCCTCTTCAAAATCTGAAGTTCGGCCTGTCACTATTGGTTCTTACAATTCCATTTAGATTTAGATAGAATTCTTAATTTTGTATCTTGAATGATTTGTCTATGTTGATACTGAAGTCAGGTTATGACTACCTCTTCTTACATCTATAGGATATTACGAAGCCCATTGACGATAAAACATGTGAACTATTAAAGGAGTGGAGATTTTCCTTCTCAGCACTGAGATTGAAGCAGGAAATTCTTTACTGTAAGTAGTCCCTTCAATTCTGAAAGTTCCACTGAAAGTATTATTTTCTATTTTATATTGTTCGGAGGGGCATTGCTGAATTTTGTTTAGCATGTAATCTTTAAGCAACTGATATGCAAGTCTACCTTTTATTGCTGTAATTTTCTGAAGTTTAATAGTTAGATAACTTTTCAAGCATTTGGCGCTACCTTTTCTTGAAGCTGTATAACAGTATAAGTTTTGAACTTGTATAACAGTATAAGTTATTTGTCAGGTCTTTTTGATCAAATGATACATTCGGCTGAAAATGTGGACATTGTTAAAGCATTTGAACAACTCCATCCAAAGGTAACAACTGGCTGCCTATGTTATCAAGTTCCGCTGTAGTATTTGGTTGAATCAGTACCTTTGTGAATGACACTTGTTCTTTTGAAGCAGGTTATGTTGGGATTGCCAGTCCTAGAAGGAACAGATCCCGCTTCTTATTTCCCTGGTACCGCTATTGGCTATGAAGGAACTTGCTACAGTCGTATTTGGAGTGAGGTCTGACTTGCCACTTTACCTTTCTTATCTTTAATTGTATAGTTTTCTGAAGGTTGTGTGACATGAGTTCAAATGTGCTGTCATTAAGACTCCCATATACGAGTGCCTAGTTTTTGATTTCTCTTTATGTTTACAAAGGAAACGGAAAACCTTTTCCAGCGACCACCACAAAGGAAAAAGGGAAAAAGAAAAAGGAAAGCAAGACATGTCTGTATGACTAGCGGCTCTTAAAGAACTGGTTTCTAAGTAGAGCTAGACTTGTAGTTGTTTGTTTCTTTTACCAGTGTGCACGTATTGTCCACTTTCGTTCTCTTAGCAGCTTTTTGCTTTTTTTCACTTCCGCTTAAATTTTACTGAAGAAAAATAACCAACGTCACCTATTTTGTTGTGTTGTAAACGTGAAATGCCTGTTGAGTGAGTTGAAATGTTTCAAAGTTTTCCGTATAATCTTGTGTATGAACTCCTTCCTATGTTCTAATCCACGTCTATTCACCTAGATGTATCAAGGTTATCATATCTAATATCATTTCTTTATAGGTTTTTGCAGCTGATATTTTTTCATCAAAATTCAGTGACAATCTTCTTGATCAGCACACGGGCATGCAATTCAGGAGCAAGGTAACTGAGATAAGGAGTTGCAAAGCAAACATGCTTTAGGACCTTTAAAACATGCTCTCAGAAATTACTTCAACTTATTAATGGCTTTAGAATGCACCTAAATTGAACATAATTTTCTTATTCAACGTATACTGGTCTTTGATCTTTTTTGCAATTGACATGGGATTGAGCAGTGATCTCATCGCACAAGTGGAATAAATTTGCATATCGAAAGATGATACAATCACACTCTTTCAAATAACTTTAATTTGGCTGGCTGACCTCAAGATGAGCTTAAAGAGGTTGATAAGAAGTTGATTGAGGAATCCTCAGTTGCTTTTTGTCCAAAAGATGTTAAGATTCTCACAGGCAAAAAGCCCTTTTGAAAGTTTAGCTACATTTTTTGATCCATGTTTGCTTTTCATAAAGAGGGGAATGTCCTTTCATTTCTAACTAGTTATTTACATCAGGTAATGGCCCCGGGAGCTGGAAAAGATCCCTTTGAAATGCTATCAGATTTTCTTGGAAGAGATCCATCAATGGAAGCCTTTCTTCGCAGCAGAACCGAGTCAAGCTAGCTATCTTGCTTCATAAAGTTCATTGGGTCTGCATCCTCCTGCAATATATGGACGGGTGGTGAAATTTGTAGTTGATTCCGATAGTATATCATCGATGCGAAAAATGGTACTTGATGCAGAATGTGTATCACAAAGAGTCGATTAAAGAGAGGCTGGAGAACTGGGGAAGAATATGGAAAAGTACATGTTTTACAGACATTTAGAAATGTCTGGAGATGTTTCTCTTGAAAGAGTTTCTATTTGAAGCCCAAAAATGATGTGACGAACCAAGGATTTTGGATCTGGAGAAGTGTTTTATGCAAAAGTAGCCTCTGCATACGTTTCTTTATAGTTTACTAGACAAAATTGACTTTTGAATTGGGACTTTCGTATGTCCATAACATTTGAGTTAAACATATTTTAGAAGATAGTTTCCATTTCCAATGGAATCAATACACACTCTTTCTTGACTTTGGAATATAATGAAATAAAGCAAAATGACTCACTAAATTGGTTGCGCTTCTTATATTGTGAAGTAGCAGTTGATCGACACTGCAATTTTTATTATGGGTCATTCGAAAACAACCTCTGTGTGTTTTTAATACATGAGTATGGTTGCGTACATCTAATCCTTTATATCCGTTATAGGCGGGAGCCTCTAAGATAATGAGTAATATTGTTGTAGTATGTTTTAAAAGATAATATGTATGACGTTAATTAGAATCCATTAATTATGGAGTTCTGTTGAAAACTTGCAGTAAAGTGCCCACAAAAATTTTGGAAGATTGTATTCCCAACATTCCACCTACAATATTATTCTACGTAATTATACTCATGCTACGTAATTATACTCATGCGTTAGAAACACACATGTTTGTTTCTTGATAACATATAATGAAAATTGCGTCAAGCTGTGTCGATCAGCTGCTATTTCACGATATAAGGAGCGTAGCCAATTTAGTGAATCATTTTAATTTATCTAAACATATTTCAAAATCAAAAAAGAATATCCTTAACTCTATTAGAAATATAAACTTGCTGATAGGCTGAAGATTTAGTTTGTAGAGGGACACCTTATATGAGCGTAAAGTCATCACCAATCTAAGAAGGCGTTTTCTGATTTGCATCTTATACCATGTTTTTTGAGGCTGGAATGGTAGGAGGCCCAGAGTCATCAGGCCTTTGCTCCAAGTTCTATTTAATCGCACTGCCCATCCAATTAATTATATACAACAAGAATCAATAATCAAGGCGCCTCCTACCATATTTCTCCTTCCTCCATTTCTGCTTCTGAAATGAAGCTTGAGATCCAAGTCATCTCTGCAGATGTCATCACGCCATCTTCTCCCACTCCTAATCATCTAAAAACCTACCAACTTTCTTTCCTTGATCAAATTAATCCACCCATTTTTATTCCTTTTATTCTATTCTATTCACATACTCCCACCCTCACCAAATCAGACACATCAAACCAACTCAAGAAATCCTTATCACAATCCTTAACTCTTTACTATCCTCTTGCCGGACGCTTAATAGACAACAACTACATCAGCTGTAACGACGAGGGCGTCAACTACATAGAATCCGTAGCTAATTGCAATCTTTTAGACGTTATCTCTGATCCCATTCCAAGCGAATTCAATAAACTACTCCCTTGTGATCTCGATGATGTGAAAGATCGTTGCTTGCAAATCCAAGTTACGTTCTTTAATTGCGGTGGACTGGCCATAGCAATCAGTCTGTCTCATAAACTCGCAGACGCTTGGTCGTGTTTTATGTTTCTTAGTAGCTGGGCTGCGTTTTCAAGAGGTGATGCACATGTCACACATCCGAGATTCGTCTCTGCATCTCTGTTTCCACCAAAAGATGTCTCTGGCTATAGCCCTAGAACTGGGATGGTGAAAAAAGAGGATATTATCACCAAGAGATTTGTATTCACTCCCGATAAGATTTCTTTATTGAGAGACAAGTATACAAAGAATGGGAAACGGGAGGATAATTTTAGACGGCCGACGAGAATAGAAGCCTTATCAGCTTTCATTTGGACTCGTTTTATGGTTTCCACCCATGCAAAAGACGATCCTAGTAAGATTTACACTTTGCTTCATGCAGTGAATCTTAGAACAAAGGCTGATCCACCTTTACCCGATGATTATTTCGGTAACATCAGCAGGCCGGCGATCACTGTTCCTTCCTTTGGGGAGGATCAAGAAAGTGGTTATGAAATAATAGAGAAAATGCGGCAGGCGATACGCAGTGTGAGTGGAGATTATGTGTATAGACTTCAAGATGGGAATGAACATCTGAATTTTTTAAAGGTTCGAGCTGAAGAAGTGATTAAAGAGGAGGTGGTTTCGTTTAGCTTCACGAGTGTTTGTGGATTTCCTTTATATGAAGCTGATTTTGGATGGGGAAAGCCGGTTTGGGTTGAATCAAGTAGCCTTAGATTCAAGAATTTGGTGACATTTTTGGACTCTATATGTGGAGGTGCGATTGAGGCTTGGGTGAACATGAAATGGGAAGACATGAAGAAATTTGAAGCTGATGAAGAGTTGCTTGCTTATGTAGGGTTTTTCTTACCATCGAAAATTTGAAGATGGAAAGAGGAAGGGGATGTTGAAGGAGGTCTTCACCAATATGATGAGGTTGCAGACACAGGTGAAGATAGGAAGCAAACAAACACAATCCGTGAGAAGTAGCTCACGATGTTTTATGTGTGTTTGATTAATGTTGTGATCAAAGGCTAGATTTGTTTGTTGGCAAGGTTGGAAGATTGGATTAATAGAGTTGAAGGAGGCACGGTTGATGAAGTGAAGAAGAATAAGGAGGTTGAAGAAGAGATGACGCGCGAAAGTTTTAAAACAGGGATGAAAAGACATTTTTACCCCTAGTTAATAAAACTGTATCATTACTCTAATAAGGGCAATTTCGTAATTTCCTGTCTGCAATTCTGTTTCAACTGTAGTACAAATCGAGTTGTTGCTATACCCGAAACTGACGGTTATTCTTTTGATCAAGAAATGCTTCTCTTGTGTTATTCGTTTTCTCTGGTTTTCGTCTTCTTTCAACTGTTCTTTTATTTCTCTTTCAATTGCTTGTTTCAATTTTGACAGTGGATGGGGAAATTTTTTTTTAAAAAAAAAAACTAGCCATGAAGAAAAAAAACTTTACTAGCTTTTTTTTCTTATATTTTCTGCAATAAAAAAAATGTTTGCTTTTGTTTTGTGAGCCTGCATTTAAGGGGTTTTTCTTGAATTCAGTTGGTTTGAAGTTAAAAAAGAAAGAAAGAAGGGAGAGTAAGGAGGAATAAGTGACATAAAAACTCTGCATTCTGGGTCCCACACCCCACCAGCCCCAAGAATTTTGTGTGGATGTTGTAAATAAAAAGCTTAGTGACCTTCTAGATTGAATGAAATTTTACGTAATGACCCATATAAGTTATTCTCCCGCAAAGCCGGTTTAGTAGCAGAGGAACACCCACACTCCATGAAATCAAACATTTGACCTTTTATAACAAATCTAAAAATGAGTAACAACTGGACTATGCCATCAAAGCGAGAAGCCCCTATTTAAAGGGCCGCTGTGCAAATCTGACCACGTCACTTAGTTACTTGAGGTTTACGATTGTGGAGTGTTTGACCTATTGCCTTACATGTATGTATATATTTACATTAAAAAAATTTAGTCTCTTGATGCATGACTGTAAACGAACTGAACGAGCCGAGCATTGCGTTATGCAAGCTCGGTTCATTTAACTTAGCGAACGAGCTGAGCTTGTTCGTTTATTTAAACGAACATATTTTATTGTTTAAGCTTGGTTCGTTTAACTCACGAACAACGTTAACGAGCCGAACACCTTAAACGAACGGTGCCACTTACCGAATTCAAACAGAAAAAAAGTGTTCAAGCTCTATTCATTAACCTTTTATCCGAGGCGAGCTCGAGCTCGAACTCGAGCTAAACGAGTCGAACAACCGAACGACTTGGTTTATTTGCAGCCCTGTGCAACAACTTTAAATCACAAAAATTATATAATCGTAAAACGTATGGGAAATTATGCAAATGTTGTAAATTAAATAAACGATTACAAATAAGTAGGCTTTTTAGAAGTTACACAAATGTTGTATATGTCATAGGCATTGACAAAAAATCTATTTAAAACATTACGCACCAGTGACGTTTAGATCTAATTCCGAATTCCTCATTTTCCCACATTCTATGTCAGTGTTGATGGTTTCTATTTGCAATGAAGTCAAAGACATTTTTTTTAACTTACGAATATGATGGAATAAAATAAAACTGACTCATTAAATTGATTGCGATTATTATATTGTGAACTATCAGTTGATCGACACAACTAGGTCATCGAGAGACAACCTCAATTTTCATTATATGTCATCGAGAAACAATCTCTATGGTTGCGTACATCCGACCTCCATACTCCGTCATAGGCGGGACACTCTATGACAATGGGGTAATGTTGTTGTTGTGCCGATAACGTTTTCTTTGGAAAAAATTAAAATTAAAATTAAAATTGTTTGCAGCATTACTATTGTTTTGCATCATGCAAAATTTTCATCTCTTAACTTCAATAGCTCAACTTAAATCCCTGAACTTTGATCGCAGGAAAAACTTGTTTTGCCCAATTTTAAACTGAAGAACAAAATATCCGACCAGCTATTGTGTTATGCCCCGCACCCTCCGTAGGGTAGTTTCGGGATAAAACGAGAATAAAATATGATTAAGGGCAATTAATAATAATGAATTTAGAATTAAGTATGAGAATTAATTGACAAGATTTATTATAGAATTTAGTAGCATTTAATTTTAGATTTAAATATTAGAATTTTATCCCTTAAGATAAATAAGATAATGAGATAATTTAGAAAGTCCAAGTTTCCATCCCTTCCCATATCAAAACTGACAAACGTCAGTTTCTCTTCCTTATTAGAAAGGAAAACCAACGTTCCCTATTTCTCTCCATAGGCGACTTTCTTCTCCTCCAGCCCTAGACGAAGAAAACTTCAAGATCTTCGATCCGTTCTTTTTCCATTCTTCAATCCGTCTTCGAGTAATCACAGGCAAGTAATCTACTTATAAGTTCCTACGATTTGTGAAAGAGAAAATGCCTATTTTTGATATCAAAATGGATCACCATGTAGTAATTTCTTTCGGTGATTCTATATATGATTTATGTGTTTTGGTTTCGAGGTTTGGCCGTTATTTGATTGAAATCATTGTTGTTGTTGTTGTTTATGTGAGATCATGTAAATCCCAAACCCCCTTGAACCCTATTTTGTTGATAATGGCGGTTGAAGGGAAGGGAGAGTGAAAAGATTTGGTTTTTGGGTTGGATTTGATGAATACTTTGAGGGTTAGGCTTGAATCCGTGAATCGTATGTTAAAGGTGTTGTCTTGGGTGAGTTAAGGATGAAGTGATAGTAAAGAATAGGCTTGGAATGGTTTGGAATGAAGTTGGGATCGGTTTGGAGGTTATTTCTGCAGTTTCTGCAGAAAACTGCAGAGAGGAATTCTAGAGTCGGGGACGTCGATCGATCGACGTATAGCAGGTGAGAGATCGACGTGCTTCAGATGCACGTCGATCGATCCACGTGGAAGGAGTGAGAGATCGACGTACCTCAGATGCACGTCGATTGATCGACGTAGTTCAGGGTGAGGGTATGACGTGTGGTAAGTGAGGGTATGACGTGAGGGTATGACGTGTAGTAAGTGAGGGTATGACGTGAGGGTATGACGTGTGGTAAGTGAGGGTATGACGTGAGGGTATGACGTGTAGTAAGTGAGGGTATGACGTGAGGGTATGACGTAGGTTGAGCGAGAGATCGACGTGCCTCAGATGGACATCGATCGATCGACGTCAGGGTATGACGTACATCGATCGATCGACGTCCGGGTATGACGTCAACCAGTTTTGTGAGAAAGTAATGGAAGAAAGAGGGAGGCTAGAGGACCCTTTGAGTGACCTTAGGGACTTCTTAGGACCTGATTAAGACTAGCCTAAGTCTTGGGAACATGACTTAAGATGGTGAATCAAGTTTGGAGAATTTGAAGGGTATTCGAATCGGAGTTCAACGTGGATGACCTAGGAGGGTTAAGAATTGAACGTACGAGGTTTTATAGGGTTCAATGAAGGAAGGTAGGGGTTCTCCCTTTGGTTTGTGAATTTTAGAATCAAGGCTAAGTGTTGACGACCTAGTCTGAAGTATAAGCATTGAAGTATAAGTGAGGGGATTCTTGTGTGGTTGTGCGTCATTGAATGTGAATTGAATATGTGGATGTGAATTGCATCTATGTGAACGAGAATGTGAATGAGATGAGAAGTCCTGCATCATGGCACTTGCATTTTGCGTAATGTTTAGATACGAGCTGTGCTTCGGCACATGGTATAAAGTTTGCGAAAGATAAGCTATTGCTGCGTTGATCACAGGGTATAAAAGTCACGCCTGCAGTGGCAGGGTATAAAAGCGTGACCTGTGGATTAATTGCGGGGTATAAAGTATATGTTATGGGGTCGTGGACCTATCAGCGCGGGGTATAAAGTATATGTTATGGGGTCGTAGACCTATCAGCACAGGGTATAAAGTATATGTTATGGGGCCGTGGACCTATCAGCACGGGGTATAAAGTATATGATATGAGGCCGTGGACCTATCAGCACGGGGTATAAAGTTATGTTGCTGTGGACTGATCACCCACAGGGTATAAAGTACTGCTACGTGAAGAATAAGACAAGAAGTGTTTTCTTTGAACGTTTGCGAAAAGATATGCATGACATGTGTTATGAAAAGTCTTTTGTTTATGTTTGGTGGTCAGGGCATGATAAGTGTATCACATGGTTCGTAGGAAGTAAATGCATCACGTGGTACGAAGCATGTGTAGGTTTGATACGAGACTTGATTGATAGCGAACTGTTGAACATTATGGATTGCTGTTATTATGTTTTTATACTGTTAAATCTATGCTCTTGAAATGTATACAAGACATGTGCCCCGTTATTCCTTGATTTAAATACTACTCATGTCTTGCCATCTGTTGATCCCGTATGTCTTATAAACGGGTTACTTGCTAGCGTTTTTCACTAAGGGTACTACCTTTGTTTTGCAGATGAGCCTAGTTACGACATGATCTTTATAGAAGATGGCGGCGAGTGGGCCGAATGGGACATTTAGAGCTCGTTTTGGGGATTTGTTTTGGACACTCCTTATTGTCTTAGTTCCTTCTGAATATCGAGGATGTAGATGGCTGCGTCCATAGACAGTTTTATATTTACGTTTTCTTGGAGTACAATGTTAATGGATTTAGACTTTACTTTTCACATGTTTCCGCGCTTATTTCTCTTACGTAATTGATGATGTATAATCGAGGATGAGACGTCTTGTAGTCTTCTCAGTAAGCTACGACGGGTGCACCGGTTCGGATTCCGCTGTCCGGACCGAGGCGCTACAGGTGGTATCAGAGCCTAGGCTTCAGATCTACCTCGGAGACCTAGGTTATGGCATATAAAGTATTAAGCTATGATTTTGACCCTAAGTTGATCTATAGGTCTAAGTATGTGATTTTAGATATAAGTGTAAACAAGGTTGGGGTGTGTGCGAGCGCGTTAATCTACATAGTAATGTTCTGTTTCCACACCTCACCCAGACTCATGTATGCTTATATTAGCAACTCTCGATGTCTACTAATGTCTAACAAAATGTTGATCTTTCAGCAAGAATGCCTCCAAGAAGAAATAACATCGGAAACCCAGGAAACGGACGTGAAGACCAACCCCCACAAGTGGTATTACCCCAAGTGCTCACCGATGCCTTGACCGTGATTGCTCAGGGTTATGCACAACAACAACAACCACCGTTACCTCCGCCGCCCCAGCATAACATCCGATTCTTCTACGGGGAGATGAGGAAGGTAAGGGTTCCGGAGTTTGGGGGATGCACGGACCCTGAGGAAGCGCAACACTGGGTGGCTGAAGTGGAGAAGTGTTTCCGGCTGGTGCAGGTGCCGGAAGAAATCAAGGTTGAGGTTGCCACGCCCCTGCTGAGTGGCAAAGCAGGAGAGTGGTGGGCAGGTACGGTTCCGAAAATGGCCCCGCCAATCACTTGGGCACATTTTTGTTATGCTTTCTTGAAATACTATGTGCCGGAGACGGCGATTCTGAACAAGATCCGATCATTTGACCGACTTGAGCAAGGTCGGATGACGGTTTCAGAGTACGCAGACCGTTTCCATGCCTTGGGAAAGTTTGCTCCGGCAATCATGTCTGATAATCGTCTCAAGATGGCCAAGTTTGAAAGAGGACTGGACTCGTGGATACAATCGGCGATTGTGAACGCCGGAATGAAAACTTTTGAGGATATGTTAGACGCATGTTTTCGGGTGGAGAGTGATTTCCGAAGGGTAGCAGCAAGGGAGGCTGGCACTGGGCCTTCCGATAAGGGTAAGAGACTTAGAGAGGAGGTAAGAGTGGGGGGCAGAACCGGACGTTGGGTCAAGATCCCAAAGAGAGGACCCGTGGGAAATTTCCAGAGACCCCCACCGCAGAACCCGATTGTACAGCAGACCGTGGGAGTATGCCCCCATTGCAATAAAAATTCATGTGGGAGAGTGTAGGAAGTTGGCAGGAGCATGTTATCGCTGTGGACAAGTGGGTCACATGATCAGGGATTGTCCCGAAATGAAGAAGAACGCTCCGGGGGAGGCGGCCCAACAGCCCAGAGCAAAACCAAGAGCAAACGTTCGAGTCCATCTCATGACTGACACTGATGCCCGTGAAGCCACTGATGTGGTAACAGGTACGATTCTAGTAGATAAGATGCTTGCCAACGTGCTTTTCGATAGTGGCGCAAGCCACTCCTTTGTGTCAAAAAGATTTGCTAAACACCTCATTAAGCTACCTGAGTGGTTAGAAACTCCATACCGTGTTCAGGCGGCTGGAGATCAAGTTATGACTTCATACCAACGATATCGGGACTGTGAACTAGAGTTTGAAGAACAAAGTTTCTCTGTTACGTTAATCCCCATTCAGATGTATGATTTCGACGTTATCTTGGGGATGGACTGGTTGGCCAAGTACCATGCCAACATTGATTGTCGACTGAAGCAAGTGAAAATTAAGAACGTTAACATGGAAGAAGTGAAGTTCCAAGGGGATGCGGAGCGAAAGAAAATTCCCAAGAAGGTGTTTATGTCCGTGGCTCAGGCATGTAGAGCCTTAAAGAAAGGTGCTGAGGGATTCTTAGTTTATGCAGTGGATGCTAGTCAAGAAGCACCCCCTATTGGGCAGATTCCGGTGGTCAACGAGTTTCCTGATGTGTTCCCGGAAGATTTGCCAGAAATACCACCACTGAGAGAAGTAGAGTTCGAGATAAATTTAATTCCAGGAGCCGAACCGATTTCTAAGTCTCCTTATAGAATGGCTCCGGCAGAGTTAAGGGAACTAAAGGAACAACTACAAGAGTTATTAGAAAAGAAGTTCATACGTCCTAGTGTGTCCCCTTGGGGAGCACCCGTGTTGTTTGTGAAGAAAAAGGATGGCAATATGAGACTCTGCATCGATTACTGAGAACTGAACAAGATTGCCATTAAGAACAAATACCCACTGCCACGAATAGAGGACTTATTTGACCAACTAAAAGGTGCTAAGATCTTCTCCAAAATTGATCTCCGGTCAGGATACCACCAACTAAGAGTAAAAGCCGAGGACATAGCAAAGACCGCTTTCCGCACCAGATATGGGCACTACGAGTTTCTGGTGATGCCCTTTGGATTAACAAATACCCCCGCTGCCTTCATGGATCTTATGAATACGGTCTTCAGGGAGCAGCTGGATAAATTTGTTGTAGTATTCATTGACGATATCCTTGTGTACTCCCCTGATGAACAAACTCATACGGATCATTTGAGAGTTGTTTTGAGCATACTGAGGCATAAACAGTTATACGTGAAATTCAGTAAATGCGAGTTCTGGTTGAGGAGTGTGACCTTTCTGGGTCATGTAATCTCAGAGGAAGGGATTGCAGTAGATCCGAGGAAAGTAGAAGCCATCACCGAGTGGCCTAGACCCACTAACGTCACTGAGGTACGAAGTTTCTTGGGTTTAGCCGGTTATTACAGAAAATTCGTTGAGGGATTTTCGACAATAGCAGTACCCCTTAGTCGGCTGACTCAAAAGAAGACCAAGTTTGAATGGACAGCTGAGTGTGAGAAGAGCTTCACAGAACTCAAGAAGAAATTAACCACAGCCCCAGTACTGGCTCAACCCTCCGGTACTGACGGATTCGTGATCTATAGTGACGCATCGAAAAATAGTCTAGGTACGTAAATTATAATATAAGTTACAATCATTCCACTCACAATTGAGTTTAATCTAATACCCCGGTTGTAGGTTGTGTGCTGATGCAACACGAGAGGGTCATTGCGTATTCCTCAAGGCAACTAAAGACGTATGAACAGAACTACCCGACCCACAACCTTGAATTGGCTGCAGTAGTGTTCGCTTTAAAGATATGGTGGCATTATCTATATGGAGAGAAGTGCTCGGTATTCACAGATCACAAGAGCCTAAAGTATCTATTCTCTCAGAAAGAGTTGAACATGAGACATCGGAGATGGCTGGAACTGTTGAAAGATTAGGACTTGACCATTCACTATCACCCGGGTAAAGCCAATAGGGTGGCGGATGCGCTAAGCAGGAAATCTAATCACGCACGACAGTCGCCATTAGAAAGAGAAATGGAAGAATTTAGGTTGGAGTTGGTAGAATCCACCGTGAATGTTTTGGCGACATTAACCATCACTCCAAGTCTCATAGATAGGGTAAAAGAGGCTCAAAGTAAGGATGGAACCTTGAATGAAATCGCAGAAAAGCTCAAGAATAGCCAAGTCGAAGGATTTGAGGTCAAAGATGACGGGAGCTTATGGTTTAGAAGGAGATTATGTGTGCCAGATGTTGATGAGCTACGGAAAGAAATCCTACGGGAGGCTCATAACACCAAATTATCCATACATCCGGGTAGCACCAAGATGTATAGAGACCTGAAACAACATTATTGGTGGTCCGGAATGAAGAGACATATTGCAGAATTCATTGAGAGATGTCTAGTTTGCCAACAGGTTAAAGCCGAGCACCAACGGCCTGGTGGTTTGTTAATGCCACTAGAGATTCCGGAGTGGAAATGGGAACATATCACCATGGATTTCATAGCCGGATTACCCAAGACGAGAAATGGATGCGATATGATTTGGGTAGTAGTGGACCGATTAACCAAGTCAGCACATTTTTTGCCTATCTCAAGTGAAACGCCTTTGGAGAAGTTGGTAAACCTGTATATGGATAACATTGTTAGCTTACATGGTGTCCCAGTGAGCATAGTATCGGATCGAGATTCACGGTTTACCTCCAAATTCTGGACAGCATTTCAGAGAGCTTTAGGCACAGAATTAAGAATGAGCACCGCCTATCATCCCCAAACCGATGGACAATCTGAACGGACTATTCAGACACTTGAAGACATGCTAAGGGCTTGCGTGTTGGACTTTAAAGGAAATTGGGACGGAATGGTGAAGTTGATGGAATTCTCGTACAATAATAGTCATCACAGCGCAATTGATATGGCCCCTTTCGAAGCATTGTATGGGAGGAAATGTAGGTCCCCTGTCTATTAGGATGAAGTCGGCGTAAGGACAATCACAGGACCCGAACTCCTGGAGAGAACGTTAGAAAAAGTAAGGATCATTCGAGACAAACTCAAGACAGCTCAAGACCGTAATAAGAGTTGGGCGGACTCTAAACAACGACCCTTGGCATTCGACGTAGGTGAAAAAGTATATTTGAGAGTGTCTCCTACCAAAGGCATTATGAGATTTGGGGTAAAAGGAAAATTGAGTCCACGATTTATTGGCCCTTACGAGATATTGGAAAAAATAGGGGATTTGGCATATCGACTGGCGCTACCCCCAGTGTTAGCACGGGTTCACAATGTCTTCCACGTGTCACAACTAAGAAAATATGTAACGGACCCGAGTCACATACTAGAAGCACAACCCTTGGAACTCAATGACGATGTTACATATGAAGAGGTACCAATGAGAATCGTGGATCGTAAGGAACAAGTGCTACGGAGACGGGTGATTCCCTATGTCAAAGTCCAGTGGAGCAATCACACTGAACGGGAAGCTACGTGGGAACTTGAAGAGCAGATGCAAGAAAAGTATCCTCAATTCTTCAACTAAGGTACGCAAGTTTCGAGGACGAAACTTTTTGTAAGGGGGTGGAATGTTATGCCCTGCACCCTCCGTAGGGTAGTTTCGGGATAAAACGAGAATAAAATGTGATTAAGGGCAATTAATAATAATGAATTTAGAATTAAGTATGGGAATTAATTGAGAAGATTTATTATAGAATTTAGTAGCATTTAATTTTAGATTTAAATATTAGAATTTTATCCCTTAAGATAAATAAGATAATGGGATAATTTAGAAACTCCAAGTTTCCATCCCTTCCCATATCAAAACTGACAAACGTCAGTTTCTCTTCCTTAATAGAAAGGAAAACCGACGTTTTCTATTTCTCTCCATAGGCGACTTTCTTCTCCTCCAGCCCTAGACGAAGAAAACTTCAAGATCTTCGATCCGTTCTTTTTCCATTCTTCAATCCGTCTTCGAGTAATCACAGGCAAGTAATCTACTTATAAGTTCCTACGATTTGTGAAAGAGAAAATGCCTATTTTTGATATCAAAATGGATCACCATGTAGTAATTTCTTTCGGTGATTCTATATGTGATTTATGTGTTTTGGTTTCGAGGTTTGACCGTTATTTGATTGAAATCATTGTTGTTGTTGTTGTTTATGTGAGATCATGTAAATCCCAAACCCCCTTGAACCCTATTTTGTTGATAATGGCGGTTGAAGGGAAGGGAGAGTGAAAAGATTTGGTTTTTGGGTTGGATTTGATGAATACTTTGAGGGTTAGACTTGAATCCGTGAATCGTATTTTAAAGGTGTTGTCTTGGGTGAGTTAAGGATGAAGTGATAGTAAAGAATAGGCTTGGAATGGTTTGGAATGAAGTTGGGATCGGTTTGGAGGTTATTTCTGCAGTTTCTGCAGAAAACTGCAGAGAGGAATTCTGGAGACGGGGACGTCAATCGATCGAGGTATAGCAGGTGAGAGATCGACGTGCTTCAGATGCACGTCGATCGATCGACGTGGAAGGAGTGAGAGATCGACGTGCTTCAGATGCACGTCGATCGATCGACGTAGTTCAGGGTGAGGGTATGACGTGAGGGTATGACGTGTAGTATGTGAAGGTATGACGTGAGGGTATGACGTGTGGTAAGTGAGGGTATGACGTGAGGGTATGACGTGTAGTAAGTGAGGGTATGACGTGAGGGTATGACGTAGGTTGAGTGAGAGATCGACGTGCCTCAGATGGACATCGATCGATCGACGTCAGGGTATGACGTACGTCGATCGATCGATGTCACGGTATGACGTCAACCAGTTTTGTGGGAAAGTAATGGAAGAAAGAGGGAGGATAGGGGACCCTTTGAATGACCTTAGGGACTTCTTAGGACCTGATTAAGACTAGTCTAAGTCTTGGGAACATGACTTAAGATGGTGAATCAAGTTTGGAGAATTTGAAGGGTATTCGAATCGGAGTTCAACGTGGATGACCTAGGAGGGTTAAGAATTGAACGTACGAGGTTTTATAGGGTTCAATGAAGGAAGGTAGGGGTTCTCCCTTTGGTTTGTGAATTTTAGAATCAAGGCTAAGTGTTGACGACCTAGTCTGAAGTATAAGCATTGATGTATAAGTGAGGGGATTCTTGTGTGGTTGTGCGTCATTGAATGTGAATTGAATATGTGGATGTGAATTGCATTTATGTGAACGAGAATGTGAATGAGATGAGAAGTCCTGCATCATGGCACTTGCATTTTGCGTAATGTTTAGATACGAGCTGTGCTTCGGCACAGGGTATAAAGTTTGCGAAAGATAAGGTATTGCTGCGTTGATCACAGGGAATAAAAGTCACGCCTGCAGTGGCAGGGTATAAAAACGTGACATGTGGATCAATTGCGGGGTATAAAGTATATGTTATGGGGCCGTGGACCTATCAGCGCGGGGTATAAAGTATATGTTATGGGGTCGTGAACCTATCAGCACGGGTATAAAGTATATGTTATGGGGTCGTGGACCTATCAGCGCGGGGTATAAAGTATATGTTATGGGGTCGTGGACCTATCAGCACGGGGTATAAAGTATATGATATGGGGCCGTGGACCTATCAGCATGGGGTATAAAGTTATGTTGCTGTGGACTGATCACCCACAGGGTATAAAGTACTGCTACGTGAAGAATAAGACAAGAAGTGTTTTCTTTGAACGTTTGCGAAAAGATATGCATGACATGTGTTATGAAAAGTCTTTTGTTTATGTTTGGTGGTCAGGGCATGATAAGTGTATCACATGGTTCGTAGGAAGTAAATGCATCACGTGGTACGAAGCATGTGTAGGTTTGATACGAGACTTGATTGATAGTGATTTGTTGAACATTATGAATTGCTGTTATTATGTTTTTATACTGTTAAATCTATGCTCTTGAAATGTATACAAGACATGTGCCCCGTTATTCCTTGATTTAAATACTACTCATGTCTTGCCATCTGTTGATCCCGTATGTCTTATAAGCGGGTTACTTGCTAGCGTTTTTCGCTAAGGGTACTACCTTTGTTTTGCAGATGAGCCTAGTTACGACATGATCTTTATAGAAGACGGCGGCGAGTGGGCCGAATGGGACGTTTAGAGCTCGTTTTGGGGATTTGTTTTGGACACTCCTTATTGTCTTAGTTCCTTCTGAATATCGAGGATGTAGATGGCTGCGTCCATAGACAGTTTTAATTATTTACGGTTTTTTTGGAGTACAATGTTAATGGATTTAGACTTTACTTTTCACATGTTTCCGCGCTTATTTCTCTTACGTCATTGATGATGTATAATCGAGAATGAGACGTCTTGTAGTCTTCTCAGTAAGCTACGACGGGTGCACCGATTCGGATTCCGCTGTCCGGGCCGGGGCGTTACATATTGTATCTTACCTGAAGGGCGATATCAAAATGTATGTTCTTACAGTGAGTTCAACCTTGGAATTTTTTTGGCCTGAAAGTTGATTTGAAGTTATGCAACGAATTACGCGGACAATTAAACATAAAGATGAAGAGCGTTTGTGGTGATAATGCTGGATTTATTTAAAAATCCTGAATAGGACTGTTTAATCGAATCAATGGACAAAGTAACAAAATACGAAAATTATACCTTGCTTCGTGTTCTAAGGATTCACGACCTCCCACCAATTATTGATACATCCCTTGCACGGATTCAACAATTCACTGCTTTACCCGATAGAAATGCTAGACAGTGTGTGCTTTATAGAAAAGTTGTCCACTATTTACTGTATGGCCGCCAGTTTTTCAATTGTATGAGGTGTAAACCCTCCTCCGGGAGAAAGGAAGAATCTTGATGGGTTCAGGGTTGAGAGTTTATCTGAAACCAAACCCTCTTCCTTTACTGATAGAGATTTCCTTATCCCAAATAGCTGTGGATATACTTCATCAATTTATCTTTATACATTATTAAATATTATTTAATAATAAAAATTATTATCTAATTTTTAATATTAAATATTATTTAATATTTAATTATTATGTACCAACAATTATATACTAGCCACACGTGGGTTGTCGCCCCTTGTGGACCAGACGTTGTACACTTTATGTCCGTTGCACTTTGAGCCCATCCATCGCGGTCTTTGACCATATGACTTTCTACATATTCGGAGTTTCCATTTTAGACCACACTATACATCCACGAACATACCTGATGATCACTTAACATGTGGATGTTATACGTAACAATTAATATTATTACGTGACATATGTGACATATAACATTATCATACATAACGTCCCACCTTATGATTAATTCGTATAAACTTAATCAACGTGCTGCACATTACAGGTATCTTGAATTAATCTCAACAGATCAATGATGGGAGGTTTTCCTGACCATGCAGATACCGTTGAGACGGTGAGTATGATAGTGATATTATTCCTAGAAGTCATGATACAACAACAACATTGTCTCATTGTTTTACAGGCTTTCGCCTATGACAGGATATGGAGGGGCCTGATGTACACAACCATACCCATGTGTTAGAAACACACCGGTTGTTTCGCGATGACCTATAATAAAAATTGCGTCAAGTCGATCAACTTTTATTTCACAATACTTTATTCTATCATATTCCAAAGTTACGATAGCGAGAGTATAATCTTATATGTAAAATTTAAAATAGATCTATACAATTATGTCCTTCAGTTGTGGTAAGTTAAATAAAGGTACATACAAAAGACAAAATGATGGTAAAAAATTAGGATAAAAACTGACATTTTTCCTTTTAGGTATAGAAAGAATTTGTGTATCAATACATGAGACAACTAATCTGCCTCCGTTGTCAATAATTGCTTTCATTTTATTGTTTGCAGTGAAAAATTTATTTTCACCTCAAACTAAGTGTTAATTACAATAACAACATTACCTCGTTACCTTAGAAGCTCTCGTCTACGGTAGGCTGTTTGTTACTTTTCTATATATATATGTATGTATGTTTATGCTTATATCAACAATACCACATGAATGATTACAAACAGGTGACGCCTCCATATATTTTTCTATTGCGTAGGCAGTAACATATATAATTGATCCCAGGAAATGGTCAAAATTGTCGAACCCAAAAGGTATATAAAAAGGAAATTGTTTTAGGTTCTTTACGTCACCGAGGGGGACGCATAATATATTCATATATTTTCTAAGAGTTTCTTAAATAAAAAAAGTCAACGCTATTGACGTGTTAAAATGATATATAGAATTGAGTATTATGTGACAAACTACATATGGCTTCAATTGAGAGACAAGATAATTTACTTAATTTGCAGCTTTTGGATTTTTTACGAAGACTTAAACAAGTCATCGTCGAGATGATTCATCAAAGATAGTTTTTTTCTTTTTTGAAAGGTCCATTAAAATAATTTGCATTTACACTAGGTCAATCAAATTATGATGTATCACTAAGTTTATTATGCTATGTTTAACATGATATATGGTACATTAGGAAAGAAAAATTTCAAATAACTGTATCCACTGATTGAAAATAAAGATTAAATATTGGTCTTGGGTTTTTACATAGTTTGATCGATGAATATTTTACAATGGTTTGAATCATATTTACTTTTGAAACATCGTAAAGTTACTAAGAGTAGTAAAGATAAATGTTTGAGTAAATCGTGGCAATGACTTAATTTAATCCGAACGTCTGGTAATGAAGAAAATGGTCAAATATACTGAAATATCGGGAAAAAAAGTTTATGTTAGAAGTTTGAAAAAAATGATAGTAGAAGTAACCCAAAGATGATAGAGATAAACATTATTCTCAAACAAGTACGATACCATAAATACAACAACAACATTACTCCATTGATTGCTTTAAAAGCTCTCGTCTATATCGGGATATGTAAGTAAGAAGTATGTAACCATAGCTACGTGTTAGAAACAATTTCCGATGACCTATAATGAAAATTGCGTGAAGCTGTGTCGATCAACTGCTACTTCATCATATAAGAAACGTAACCAATTTAGTAAGTCATTTTGATTTATTTCATCATATTTCAAAAATCAAAAAAGTGACATAAATAAAATCATCAAACAATGAAGTAAAAACGGATTCAAGAACACAACGCGTAAAAGCACAACACACTTTTATTGATGTTCGGAAAATAACTCAAAACCGAACTACTACTCGCCGCCGCTACAACGGTTCGGCCGACCCTTAATTTATAGACTCAACTAGCCTAGACAAAACCTTAACCTAATAGGAAAGTAAATAACATGTAAAAGGAATATACCAAAATAAAACTCCTACAAACTAGGAGACTTCCTTATCCTATTCACGTAAGGAAATTAACCAACATTCTCTCCCTTAATTTCCGAATGTACCCTCGGAAGGTCTTCCACGCCAAGCAAGCTTCGCATCTCCTTGAACTTCGTCCGCGCCAACGGCTTCGTCAAGATATCCGCTCTTTGCTCGTCGCCACTTACATACTCCATCGCTTGACATAAGCTGATGTCTGGTTGTCAATATTCTCTTCACTGCATACTTCCCGCATGATTCACAGAAGTTCTTGACATGTTGGCACACCCCCTTCTTCTCAATCTGTGTACGTCGATTAGCTCCATACCTTGTGCTATTTTTGCCAACGAGCTCTGCCTTCTTGATCCACTTCATCTTACTGGAATTCCGAGTTGAGGTAGTGAGCTCTGCTGCAACTGCCGAGGAGAAGCGACGACTATCATATGCCTCAGCATCATTTTTGAGGTCAGGATTTGGCTGACCTGATTGACGTAAGGATTGCACATGCTTCTGAGCTTGTTTGGATTTCCTTTTATACTTGAGCCCGAATGTCTTGTCCTCGACTATCTTCTGCTTCTTAGCCCTATCCGCTTTTTGACTCGGAGACATCTTTTCTATTGTTTCGAAGTTGACATACCCAAATCGAGCATGCCACTTCCAAGCATCATCATCCATCCTCGCTTGAAGACACATCTGGACTCCCGGCTTTATACAGATCTTGTACAACCGATTCGGACTCTTTTGAACTCTCATCAACAAACGGCCGCTCCTATCATACATCATCAAGTGCTCACCCTTCAAGCTCACCTCACAACCATCCTCTGTGGCTTGTCCGAGGCTGAGTATGTTGCTCCTCAACTCTGGTATATAATAGACCTCGGTAAGCAGCTTTTGTTCCCCTGTCTTGCCTTGAAGAAGTACCGTTCCTTTGCCTTTAATTTCAACGCAAGATCCATATTCAAATCTTACTTTGCCTTTCACATTTTCATTCAATTTGGAGAAGTAAGATTTATTTCCCGAATATGATTGCTCGCACCGTTATCCAGATACCATATATGATCTTCCATAGGCTCAGAAGTCAATTTACTCGGCATCAAGCTCCTTTCATTCAAGCACACTTCTTGAGGTACGTAACCAACACCTTCGTGGACAAACACTGTTTCATCTACATCATGCTCATCAGCGATATATGCCTCATCCGTTTTCGTTTTTCTCTCGGGACACTTGCTTGCAATGTGTCCGGGCTTGTCGCAACGAAAACATATTAACTTCTCGGGACAGTTTCTTGCAAAGTGTCCGTGCTTGTCGCAAAAAATACATATTAACTTCGAGCGATCCTTCCTCGTCTCTCGGCTTCGGCCTCGGCCTTTTCCACGTGAGTCGCGGCCTCTGTCCCTCTGATCCGAAAATCCCTTATTTTGTTGATCGGAAGAAGATGAATATAACAAAGTACTGTCTGATGTAGTATTGAAACTTTCTTCGTTAATTCGTTCTTCATACGCTTTCAAGCGACCAACAACATCTTCGAAATCGATCTTGTTCAAATCCAACACTTGTTCTAGTGACGCAACAATGTGTATGTACTTCGATCTCGGCAAACCATTAAGGAATTTCTTGATCATCTTGGAGTCATCTAGGGGCTGCCCAAGGGAGGCCGACTTTGCCGAAATTTCGGACAACTTTCCAGCATAAGCATCGATAGAATACGTTTCCGCCATCTTGAGTCTATCGAATTCGGCAGCTAGGGTTTGGAGCCTCGCCTCTTTGACCCTCTCGGCACCCAAATATCTCGTCTTTATGGCTTCCCAAATTCCTTTCGATGTTTCTTGATGGCCGACTTGTAAGATCAAATTCTCGGGGATTGCTTGAAACAGTAGAGCAATTGCGACATCATTATTCTCGGCATCATCCGAACCTGGATCAATCGTATCCCACACTTTGTGAACTCTTAGAACAACTTTCATTCGCATAGCCCACACGGTATAATTGGTCGGAGAAAGCATCGGGCACTGTACGGCAGTCGATCCAACTTCTCTCACACGCGGTTGTGATGTGGTGCTTGATGGTCGAGCGCTACTCTCACCAGTTTCGCTCATTGTCTCGAATTGAAGATTCCTTTGTTAACACGGATCTAGAGCGGATGATGAAAAAGGAAGACTCGATCTCCTTAATGTTTCGGCTGTGACAAAACATGGTAATCACCAAACTTTTCGGACCATGCTCACGGTACCACCAATTCTTTCGAAATTTCAAGCCGTTTTTTTTCTTTCAACAATTCAATTGAAAACACCTTTTCAATTAAATTCTGATACCACCGTTCTGAGGGACAAAAAAAATTCAAGCTTCAGCAACATACGCAAAGATTTCAGTCCACCCACGGCACCACCTATTGGCTTCTGTGATTGAACCTAGTCAGGAAGTAAAGAATAAAAAAGTCAAGCTTTTCAAAAAATTGAAGCCTCTTCTCACTGTCCAAGCTTCCAACTTTTTTTTTAATTTACTCGGCCAACTTCTTTCGGCCTTGAAAAAATATCAGCTGATTCCTTTCGGCTTTTGCGGCGGCCTCTTTTTTTTTAAATTAATTACACGTTGAACAGAATCCGGCCCTTGTTGATACGAAGAACACGGCAGCCTCTTCATGGGATCAACCCTAACACGCCAACCCTACCACGGTGGCTCCTCCCTCTTCAAACAACCTCTGCTCTGATACCAATTGAAGTAAAAACGGATTCAAGAACACAACGCGTAAAAGCACAACACACTTTTATTGATGTTCGGAAAATAACTCAAAACCGAACTACTACTCGCCGCCGCTACAACGGTTCGGCCGACCCTTAATTTATAGACTCAACTAGCCTAGACAAAACCTTAACCTAATAGGAAAGTAAATAACATGTAAAAGGAATATACCAAAATAAAGACCCTATTTCTAAGGAGACTTCCTTATCCTATTCACGTAAGGAAATTAACCAACAGACAAAACAAGAGATACATGTGACTCTCCGTTGATATTTCATCGAGGTTTACTTATTTACGTTTCTATGATAGGATAGGATCTTTTCCACGTATATTCTTTTTCTAATCTTTTTACCAGTGTTAAATTATGTAATTTTATTTAATAAACACATACAACAAGATCTATATTGTAGATAAGGCACAATTCATCTCCATTGTTTTTCCTTTTTTTTTTTAAAAAATAAACAAGTAATTTAACACATACAAGTGAAGTTATAGTTACAAACCGTGGAAAAGGTCTGACCTATCCATGAATGTGACATACTGGCTTATTCGTCATCCTCAGTAGAAAAGAATATGATGGATACTATATCATTTAGATGGTTTTGTGGAAACATAATTTCAGACTCTACATGTTTTTTATTGATTGGTTATATATAATCTCTATTGAGAAAGTTACTTTTGGGCTATTTTTAACTTTGTGATTATTTAATTGTCACTTGTTTGTATTTTAGTGTTTCTGTTTCCAATAGAGTCAATGACACAATCTCCTTTGATTTTGAAACATGATAGAATAAAACAGAATGACTTACTAAATTGGTTGCGCTTCTTATATTGTGAAGTATCAATTGATCGACACAGTTTGACGCAATTTTTATTATGGTTCATCGAAAAACAACCTCTGTGTGTTTTTAACACATGAGTATGGTTATATACATCAGACCCCTCATACGCCGCTATAGTCGGAAGCCTCTAAGCCAATGAGATAATGTTGTTGTTGTTGTTGGTAGTTTACCTATAGTCAACTGTTAAGATATTGAGCACTTCATTTGTGACTAACATAAAATTCCTTTTAATCCTAATATTAATTTTGGGTCCAATGCAACCAGTTACATTTAGAAATAGACTAAGCCACACGTTTTATTATTTACGGAATGAATAAAAAAGACTTTAGATAGACAAAATTCAAAAGAAAAGACAAATGAAATTGGATGGAAAAAGAACGGACAAACTTTGTGATCAATATTTAATTACTTCATATCATAATCATAATAATTTACTGACCAAGGAAACAATAAAAATGAAAAATAAAATGTCAACTTGATTGATACTACATGTTTAAAAGAGGTAACCAAAGTTGTCATCCATTTAACCTGTCATAGCTGACTAAACAGTAATTTATTGTGGTCATGGAGCAACTAGTGGCCCAATAAAGTGATGACAAATAATATTTATCTACATGCAAGCAAGAGGTTGATTGGTCAAAACAAGGGGCTCATAAATATTCTATACATTTCATTGGTCATTGATTAACTAATCATACTTACTCATTGACCATTTTAAAATTTGTGCTGACTAAATACCAAAAGGAGTGATAGTCAATCATCATCATCGATCATACCCAGTATATCCTAACGACAACAAAAACAAAAACTATCGCTAGGGTCTAAGGATGATAATCATCACGCAAACAATGACTCTATCCTTTGGTATAGAGAGTTTAATGACAGTGAGATTAGTAGTGAATCAAACATCAAATTTGATATCAGGCGAAGTACTCAGTAGCAGGTGACAACTTGAAGAAAGGTGATAAAGTTGGTGGTAATCACAGCATTGCAGCTGGAGATAATGCCAATTGCAACATTGCAGCTGAACGTAGTCATGGCAAGGAACAAGCAAGTCAGGAGTTAGCTGACAAACAAACACACATTTGTTGGAAAAAGTACGTTGAAGTATCTTTCCGTGTGCTCCAAACTTATATAGAATGTATATGAGGTTGTTTGGGAGATTGGTGTGATGAGTTGCAATGTTAGGAACCTTCAGTCGGACGTGGAACTCTCACGTGGATCGATCAACGTACGTCGATCGATCGACGTGAGGGTTCGACGTGGATCTGAGGCACGTCGATCTCTCAGTGAGGGTTCGACGTGAGAGATCGACGTACGTCGATTGATCGACGTCAGGGTTCGACGTGCCAGCGGACAGAACCTTTCATTTTGGGTTGCAACTTTTGATCCAAGGATCATCTCCCTTCACCTATGAACGGTAAACAACTGCCATAACTGATAGAAAAACTGCTGAAATGACTTTCAAACATGGTTTTTAACACAATCCAAGGTCTATATATATGAGATCTTGCTATCTTCATTATATACAACATTCTTGTAAAAATCTATAGAAATTTCAGCATTCTTCTTCTATCCTTCTCCTTTATCTTTCTCTTCTAAATCAAGTTCATTCTTCTTCTCCTAGAGCAAAGGAAAAGAAGACAGACGTTATATCTTGGGAAGCATTAGTCTTGTTGTCTACCTTGCTCTTTGGTAGAGACTAAATTGCTTTAAGGACAGAGTCATCTTGAGACTCGTCTCGGCTTTGTTTGATTACATCTTCTTGCTTGTTTGCTGTATTTCCTAACAATCTTAAAACAATTTATGATGGCATCCAAGCAAGCTTTACCGGATATGTCGAAGTTGGAGCCATTTGATGGCAAGTTCTACAAGAGGTGGGCGGCCAAGGTGTTGTTCTTCCTCAAAATGCTGTCAGTTTCATATGTACTCAAGATGGACAAACCCAATGATGAAACTGAAGCAAAGAAATACGATGCAGACAACACCACTTGCAGAGGCCACATTCTACATTTTCTGTCCAATTCTTTGTTTGACATTTATGTCAAATTCACATCTGCAAAAGAGATTTGGTCAGCACTGGAGAATAAATATGGTGCTGAAATGTGGGCAAGCGCAAGTACGTGGTGAGTGAATTCTTGAAGTTCAAGATGGTTGATCATTGTACAATAAATGATCAAATCCATCAATTCCAACAACTGGTGGATAATCTGGAACATGAAGGAATAAAGATCGATGAGACATTCCAGGCGGCGGCGTTGTTGGAGAAGCTTCCACCTTCTTGGAGCAAATACAAGAAGAGGGGAAAGCACGACGATGCAAAGTTGTCTCTAGATGCCGTAATCAAACATATACGCATCGAAGAGAACAACCGGTTGGAAGATGAGTCTCACCATGAAGAGGGAGTCAAGGCCAACGTTGTGGAGCATGCTGCAAAGAAGCCCAAGTTCCACAACAATGGCGGCGGCGGCTACAACAGTGGAGGAAAAGGTAAGAAAGTTGTTGTGCAGGGCCAGAACAAGATGAAAGGAGTATGCTGGGTGTGCGGAAAACCAGGACATCGAGCAGTCAACTGTAGGAAACGGAAGGGCCAACCAAGCAACCAGACAAACCTTGTGGAGGCCAAAGGAGCAACAGACGACATCATCGCAGCAGTCGTCTTAACAGAGGTAAACCTTGTTGGTGGTACTACGGAATGAGTGGTAGACACGGGTGCTACCAGGTACATTGCTACCAGTAAAGACCTATTTTCTGAATACAAGGAGATAGGCAGTGATGAGCAAGTCTTCTTGGGAGATGCACATAGTACCCAAGTCCTCGGAAAGGGTAAGGTGCTTCTCAAGTTGACATCTGGGAAGAAACTGGAATTAAGCAATGTGCTGCACGTTCCTGCCATGCGTAGGAACTTGATCTCCGGAGTGCTGCTGAACAAGGCTAATATTAAACTTGTTTTAGAGTCTGATAAACATGTTTTGTCTAGAAATGGAGAGTTTATCGGTAAAGGTTTCTGTAATGGTGGTCTGCTTGTACTTGATGCTAATTGCTGCAATAATACAAATGTATCTGGTTCTGTTTATTTTGCTGAGTCTCTTGATATGTGGCATGCTAGACTAGGACATGCAAACATAGGAGCATTAAAGAAACTTAAGAACATGAATGTGATTTCTTATGATGATGATAACTTCAACAAATGTGAACATTGTGTTGAAGCGAAACATCATAAGAAACCTTTTAAGAAAGTTGATAGAGTGTCACAAAAACTTGGCTTGATTCATAGTGACTTAGGTGATTTTAAGAATCACATGAGTAAAGGTGGTAAAAGGTATTATGTTACTTTTATCGACGATTACTCTAGATACACAAAAGTTTATTTGTTAAGTCATAAGGATGAGACCGAGTCTAAGTTCATAAGTTATAAGAACGAGGTTGAGAATCAACTAGACTTAAAAATCAAAAGGCTTAGAACAGACAGAGGTGGTGAATATAGCACAGACTCTTTACAAAAGTTTTGTGAAGAGAATGGCATTATTCATGAAGTCACTCCCCCATACACACCTCAGTCAAATGGAGTAGTCGAAAGGAAAAATAGAACGTTGAAAAATATGATGAATGCCATGTTGGTTAGTTCAGGATTGCCGGACAATTTGTGAGGGGAGGCAATCTTGACTGCTTGTCATATTTTGAACAGGTTACCTCATAAGAAGTTAGATAAAACTCCTTATGAGTTGTGGAAAGGCTATGCTCCCAACTTAAGTTACTTGAAAGTGTGGGGGTATCTAGCCAAGGTTGGAATTCTTGATTTTAAGAAAAGTAAGATCGGGTCTAAAACAAGAGATTGTGTGTTCATCGGGTATGCTCAGAATAGTGCAGCCTATAGATTCATGTATATAGATAATAGTTCTATATTGGAGTCTAAAGATGCTAAATTTTTTGAGCATATATTTCCTATGAACAAACAATCCGTTGGTGTGTCTAAATTTGAGACAGGTGAGTCAAGTAAATCCGTAGTTGAGGAAGAGGTTGTTGAACCTAGGAGGAGTAAGAGACAAAGAAAAGAGAAGTCATTCGGAAGTGACTTCATAACAGCCTTCATTTTAGAAGATGATCCCAAAACTTACGGAGATGCAATTAAGTCAATTGATTCTAAGTTTTGGAAGGAAGCCATAGATAGTGAACTTGAGTCTATTTTAAGTAGGGCTGTAAATGAGCCGAACGAGCCGAGTATTGCATTGTTCAAGCTCTGTTCATTTAACTTAGCGAACGAGCCGAGCTTGTTCGTTTATTTGAATGAACATATTAATATGTTCAAGCTTGGTTCGTTTAACTCACGAACAACATTAACGAGCCGAACACCTTAAACGAACGGTGCCACTTACCGAACTCGAACAAAAAAAATGTTCAAGCTCTGTTCATTAATCTTTTATCCGAGCCGAGCTCGAGCTCGAGTTCGAGCAAACGAGCCGAACAACCGAACAGCTTGGTTCATTTACAGCCCTAATTTTAAGTAACAATACTTGGGAGTTAGTGGACTTGCCTAGAGGGTGTAAACCTATCAGTTGTAAGTGGGTCTTTAGGAAGAAACTAAAGGCGGATGGAACAATTGATAAGTTTAAGGCTAGGCTTGTCGCAAAAGGGTTCACACAACAAGAAGGAAATGACTTCTTTGACACTTACTCACCGGTTGCTAGGATCACTACGATTAGAGTCCTAGTAGCACTTGCCTCCATTCACAAGCTTGTTATTCATCAAATGGATGTGAAAACAGCATTTCTAAATGGAGACTTAGAATAGGAGATTTATATGAAACAACCGGAGGGTATGATTGTTAAAGGTCAAGAACACAAAGTGTGTAGGCTTAAGAAGTCTTTGTATGGTCTTAAGCAAGCACCTAAACAATGGCACGAGAAGTTTGATAACGCATTAGTGTCTAATGGTTATATAGTAAATGAAAGTGACCGTTGTGTGTATAGTAAGTTTAATGATTGTAATGGTGTCATTATTTGCCTTTATGTTGATGATATGTTGATATTTAGAACCAACATAAATGTCATTAATGATACAAAATCATTGTTATCTACTTTGTCTGATATGAAAGACATGGAGAAGGCGGACTTAATTCTTGGTCTTAAGTTAATAGAGAAATGTGGGGGTTATTTACTTTCTCAAGAACATTATGTGGAGAAAATGTTGAGAAAGTTTAATCACTACGATGTAAAGCCAGTAAGTACGCCTTATGACTCGCATGTTACTTTGACCAAAAACAAATGTGATAGTGTATCTCAATGTGAATATGCTAGGATAATTGGTAGTGTAATGTACTTGATGAACTGCACTAGGCCTGACATTGCATATTCTGTGAATAGGCTTGCACGATACACTCATAACCCAAATGAGGGTCATTGGTGTGCATTAAGACGTTTGTTAAAGTATCTTAAAGGAACAATGAATTTAGGACTCATGTTTACAGGGTCACCTGTTGTTTTAGAAGGCTATTATGATGCTAATTGGGTGACTGATAATGATGAAATAAACTCCACTAGTGGATATGTTTTCACATTGGGTGGTGGAGCTATTTGTTGGAAATCATGTAAACAAACTTGTAGTGCTAAGTCTACAATGGAGTCTGAATTTATTGCCTTAGAACTTGCTAGTACAGAAGCCGAGTGGTTAAGGAATTTACTTGTTGATATTCCTTTATGGTCTAAACCTATGCCTTCTGTATCTATTCATTGTGATTCTCAGGCTGCGATTGTACGTGCAAGGAACAAGATATACAATGGGAAGAGTCGGCACATCCGTTTAAGGCACAACATTGTGCGCGAGTTGATTAGTTCAGGGGTGGTAAACTTGGAGTTTGTAAGAACCAAGTTTAACCTTGCAGACCCCTTAACTAAAGGACTAAACAAGAAGTTGGTCTACGAAACATCGAGGGGGATGTGACTTATTCCATCTGTAGAGAATTCTTCATGATGGGAACCCAACCCGCTATTAGTAGAGATCCTACGAACGGGGTTCAATGTGGTAAGAACAAGTCATGAAAGAATTCTATGTTGCGCTATCTAAATGTCTCTCCCTATGGTGTTGTTGTTGATAGTGCTCACTGTAATGACTTAAGGGTGAGATTTTAAGAATCTCTTAATGAAAAATTCACAGTCATATTGTTTGGTGGTGTGAACAGTGCACACTTGATGAATTTCACCTATGTAAGCTTGGAAGTGGTGCCGCTTCCTGTGAGAGCCTGAAAAACTCTCTAGAGAGCTTATGAATCCTGAGATAGGTGCATGGCCGATATCGCACCAAAACCGCGAACTTGGAGAAGTAGATAATGATATGTCTTCTTGTTGTTCATATAGACAATAGTGGAGTAAGATTCAAGACGAAGTTCATCTTACTTCCGTTTATATAACTCAAGTTGTACTACCGGCGATTCAAGACCACAAGTCATCGTATCCGTTATGTGTCATTATCTTCGATTGATAATGGAGAGGTTAGTTGTTTAACGTTCGGAAGTTGTCTTTATATAAGTTTGGATCATGTGGGGGATTGTTGGAAAAAGTACGTTGAAGTACCTTTCCGTGTGCTCCAAACTTATATAGAATGTATATGAGGTTGTTTGGAAGATTGGTGTGATGAGTTGCAATGTTAGGAACCTTCAGTCGGACGTGGAACTCTCACGTGGATCGATCAACGTACATCGATCGATCGACGTGAGGGTTCGACGTGGATCTGAGGCAAGTCGATCTCTCAGCGAGGGTTCGACGTGAGAGATCGACGTCAGGGTTTGACGTGCCAGCGGACAGAACCTTTCATTTTGGGTTGCAACTTTTGATCCAAGGATCATCTCCCTTCACCTATGAACGGTAAACAACTGCCATAACTGATAGAAAAACTGCTGAAATGACTTTCAAACATGGTTTATAACACAATCCAAGGTCTATATATGAGATCTTGCTATCTTCATTATATACAACATTCTTGTAAAAATCTATATAAATTTCAGCATTCTTCTTCTATCCTTCTCCTTTATATTTCTCTTCTAAATCAAGTTCATTCTTCTTCCCCTAGAGCAAAGGAAAAGAAGGCAGCCGTTATATCTTGGGAAGCATTAGTCTTGTTGTCTACCTTGCTCGTTGGTAGAGACTAAATTGCTTTAAGGACAGAGTCATCTTGAGACTCGTCTCGGCTTTGTTTGATTACATCTTCTTGCTTGTTTGCTATATTTCCTAACAACATCACCAACTCAAGATGCAGGATCATTGGAGGGATGATATAAGTGATGGATTGCCAAGTCAGCGGCCTGCGTGCTTAATTGGTTGAAGAAATAAGAAGCAGCTGAGTGCAAAGATCGCCGGGAAGAAGGAAGAAGCAGTCGTGCGGGAGAATTATAATATATGTGAAAAGACGATTTTGCCCCTCTTTAAAAGCCTTATCTAACGAATTAGTGGAGGGATTTCTTGTAGTTTCAGTAGGGTAGTTACATTTCCTGAAGTAGTTAGAGGCATTTAATCAAACGGTTTGAGGCTTCGGTTTTTTTAGTGGCTTTTGTACAGATTTTGGTGCAGTTTTTCTCTGAGTGAAGAAACTTTGTTGAAACTTGGGCTTACATGAGGTGATACCCATATTCACTCAAAATCTTAAGGCAATAGGTGGTAGTACATCATTCTCATATAAGCCATGCATTTTTTCTCAAATTAGCCAATGTGGGATTCTCAACACCCGTCCTCACGTGGCAACGTGGCTTGACATACACACGCGTCTTACAACCCGTCCTCAATCACAAACCACAAGCCAGACATGAACATCTGGACTTAGGTGAGAGGAAACATTAAATGGCCAACCATGGGCCAGGCAAGGAGTGAGTCCACATTTTTAAACCTGCTCTGATACCATGTTGAAACTTGGGCTTACATGAGACGAGACTCATATCCACTCAAAACCTTAAGGCAATTGGTGGTGGTACATCATCCTCATATAAGCCATGCATTTTCTCAAATTAGCCAATATGAGATTCTCAACAAACTTTTCTTCACCAATTCGTGCCTCTCTCTATCTTGACTCTCTTTGTTTGGTTTTACTTTAATTCTGCCTAGTGTTATGTTTCGTTTCCATTTTCAATAGGGTCAACGACACACACTTTCTTGATTTTGGAATATGATGGAATAAATCAAAATGATTCACTAAATTAGCTGCTTCTGTAAAGTAGCATTTGATCGATATAGCTTGACGCATCATTATGGGTCATCGAGAAACAAACTCTAAGTGTTTTTAACACATGAGTATGGTTACGTACATCTAACCCCCATACCTCGTTATATGTGGAAGCCTCTAAGATAACGGGGTAGTGTTGTTGTTGATGCTTGTTTGATTGGTTGAAGTGCTAGTTGTTGTTGCAACTCTGTTGAGATTTTGTCAAGGTACGTTCCTTCTCAGTCCATGTTGATCCATGCAACAATCCTATCTCCACGTAAAGAGTCCACAAAACTAACCAAATTCTTGAACCCATGGATGCCTGATCCAACATACATTTGCTTCCCCCATCCAAAATCAGCTACATACAGAGGAAATCAGCAAAGGCTTGTGAAGTTAAACGTGACCATTATTGAAAAAGTACTTAAAAGTATTTTAAATCTTGTGATCCAATCTTGTATAATGTTATATGACCTATCGATAAGAAATTGGGTGACGTTTTCTTCCAGGTCGTCGAGGGAATTACGTTTATCACCGGCAGAAAAATAAATATTCCTTAAGTTGATAGCGTCGGCTAAAAACTGAAGGTTTTACTATGGTTGTCTGTCAAATTTTGTGCTTATATGAGCTCATATCCATCTAAGGCCTTCACGCTATACGTGGTGGTATATAACTCATCCTCATATTTTTTCTATAAGAGTAGCTAACGTGGGACAATATTGTCAACACCTATCCCCACATGGTAACGTGGCATGATATAGATACGCGTCTTAAACCCGTTCTCATTCACAAACTACGAAACATGCATGAACATTTAGACTAACACAAGTCAGGTATGAACATCCATATCCAGGTAAAGAGAGAATAAATAGCCGACTATAGGCTATGCAATGTGCTTTTATATACAATTTATTGACATTATCAACCCCCACACAGCGTATTTCCATAACAATTTTCTTCCACTTCCTCGAGGGAAGCACGCTGATAGCTTGCACAAACATGTACACCAAAATAATTATTCCTTAAGTAGACTGCGTTGGCTAAAAGCTGTAGATTTTACTAGGGTTGTCTTTTATTCGAATGAAAACCATAAAAGGAGTCCAAAGGAAAGCAGATAGGCCTTCTATTCTGTCGAGATTGAAAGAATTTACATTCATTCAAGTCAAAGACATTCTATAGAATCAGACTGGCGAAACCTGCAAGAGGAAAACATATTGGTTCTCACTGCAATTCTCATTTTAGATTATTTGCAATTTTCATTTTAGATAATTTTCAAACGACCTGTCTAGATTCTACAAGATGAAACGCAAAAAGGACAGGTAGACAGCATATATACGTAGGAGGAGACGAGCATTAAAGTTATTCAATCACCAATTTGGTGGCAAGAAAACGTCTTATGTAATTGGTATATTTTTGTCCCCAATGTAATCGATAGGTTGACCTATCTCAAGGTAGACTACACTTCATAATACTAATCTACTTCAACAAGTATACTCACTATATCCCAACGACAACAATAGATGCCGCTAGGGTCTGAGGAGGATGAGAGGCAGACAAACGATATCTCTATTCCAAAAGATAAAGAGTTTGTTTCGAGTGAGACTCCCAACTCAATATGTACCTGCACTGATGACATAATAATATGCATATGGTTGTATCAGTGAAAGAATTTATTGAACATAAATATAAAACTATCACAATACATAACCATGTATATAAACACATAATGAGAGACCAAAAAAGACACAAAAGGTGTAAAAAAGTGCAAAGTCAATCTAAAGTCTAGAAAGTATGTAAGCGCCTGAGTATACTCTCAGGTGTCTCTATATCATGCCTAAACCTAAAATGCGTGTACTAGTTATTCACTAGCCATATTAAAACTTGTTAGTGCATATATAATGATTACTTCTATTATTCCTTTTGCATGCACCATTGTCCAACGCTCTAAATACTTGTGCTCACACAATTTCATGCAGTTCCAATCTTAGCCGCGAAACTCAAATCCATTAAACCATTTATTCCAAGATTTTTCATTTTCTCTCTATTCCTTTTCATATCTTTGTTTCTCTTTCTTTCACACAGCAACTCCACAACGTTAACCAAAAGCGTCACCAAGAAAAACCAATCATCGTCATCATCCTTTTTGGCCAATATCCCGGACCTCAGTATCTGACTCGAATATAAATCAAGTGATTCCTACATCCAACGCCAACTTAACAAGACTCTCAACCTCAAACATTAGAAATACGAGCTCAGCCGAGCTCATCCAAACTATGTTGAGCTTAGTAGTAGCAGTGCCGAGGAAGGTAGTAGTATAAACTGTCGAGGTGATATAGGAAGATGACTAGGTGATATAGGAAGTTGCCTATGCCGAGCAGACAGAGAAATACTACCATGCCGAAGTGACCAAGACGGAGAAATGAAGAGTCGAGGTGAAAAACAATATAGAAATATAAATGACCGAGGTAAATAAGAGCTGAGTAGAGCTGGAATAAAGGTATGCAGAACCGAGGTAGCGAGGTGAATGCATAACCAGTTAGGCAGTGAAGCTAAAGCCAAGATGTACTTAGTCTTTTAACATGTAAAATATAAGTAGCTTAGGATCAACTGTACATATGTCCGAGCTGAACATGTAACTAATCGTTGCCTTTATAGCCGGTTAAAAGTCACATCAATTTATTCTAGAATATCAGAAATTACGGTGGAATATAGAATAAAGCCGTCAGAGTCAATAGAAACTTTTATAAGAATCACTTTGTTAATTTGAACTTTAATGAATTTCATATACTTTCGATCTCAACACAAACTCCGACACATGTGGAAAACCCAGGAATGGGACTGCAAAATTCGTGTAGTCTTCCTTTTTCGAAGATTTGAAGCGAAAGAATCTTCTCTCCAACCATTTTTTTGATCCCATCTCTCCAACCATTCAAAAGCGCTTTGTGTTGGAGTCAGGACGGTCAAGAAGTAGAGGCATTGAAACGGGTCGGAGTGTCCAACTCGATAGGCATACACTTGGTCCCATCTCCACCGCTTGTCATCCGCTTTGAGTTTTCCAATGTGTTTTGACCACGCACTTTATCTAGACAAAGATACAGGAGAGATCAAACGTACGTTAAAGCCAGGTGGGTGTCTGTCATACACGTGGCGCTATCTAAACGAGCTAATAAGTACTCAGGCTAATGATTTGTATAACGTTGATCCGTTGAAGGGTCCGACTTGGTTCATTTTTGGACGGTTGACGGATTCGGGTTAGATACTGAAATCGTATTTAGAAAATCCAATGTATCGCAAAGAAATTAATCATTTATTATTTTCATTCTTACCACAGATTTCTTTTTTCCTATTTTTCTTCACACTATTATTACATCTATTCGTTTTTTTTTTTTCAAAAAACGGATCTTTCATTTATATCCACGAAATAACATTTACAGGTATTGGGCCCCTCCAGGCCCTACCCCGCACAAAAACACTATCCAAAGAAACTATTGAAATCCTACCCGGCCCAATCATCTTATGAAACCTTCGAAAAGACAATGAAAAACGGTTGAGATTTGCTAGTTTAAACTTCCCAAGCCTTAATTTCCACCTCCCACCTGTCTCTACATGCATCTAGCCAACACCACATTTATCTCCATTAAATGCGTTCCCAGACACCTGCGTTTCTTTCTCTTTCTTCTCCGAAGCATTGGCCTGGAGAATTCCGTCCTCCTCGTTGGAAATTCTCCTGTAAACCTCGTATGATGAAAGCATTTGGTCAATTTTCCCGTGTACCAGTTGGTTCCTCCAGAACCAAGCTGATGACACTCCTTCTCTGAAGAGGTAAGGCCACCTATCCTTGGAATCCTTCGATATTTGATGTCCCAGGCTCCTTAGGTTGACGTCAATCCACTTCGATTCATCCGATCTTTGGAAGAACTCGTTCCATTTCCCCTTTGGCAGCATCAGCTTCTAAGTATTTCTTATCCATTTACAGTCTCTTAGGGCATGCATGATAGATTCATTACA
Source organism: Eustoma russellianum (assembly GCA_036186865.1). Lineage (NCBI taxonomy): Eukaryota > Viridiplantae > Streptophyta > Magnoliopsida > Gentianales > Gentianaceae > Eustoma > Eustoma russellianum. The sequence goes on from AP025062.1 coordinate 3,428,933, forward strand.
CTTTCCACAGATCTTGCATTCGTCTTTCTCCATCAGACCTCACTTGTAGAGCTCTTTCGCTGTTGGGAGTCTATGGTGTTTGATCTGCCATAGGAGAAGGGTACCCCTCTGCGGTCCCTTCAATTTCCAAAGCCATTTCCACTCTTGGCTTCTTTCTCCTGCTGCTTGTTCTTCTTGCATGTCATAAGCCATGCTCGTCCTGAATTTGTGGCCATTAGGAGTGTCCTGCGTCCCCTGCTGGTCAGTATTTTGTCCGGTGGCGTGGTGGGTAGCACTGGATTGGTAGATCTGTCTCAGGATCTTGGCTGTAAGCCTCAAGCTCCTCCAAATGTATGATGTGTTCCTTTTTTGTTGCTGTTGATGTTCATCCAGTGGATCCCCATATTTTTCCTTCAGTACTTTGGTCCAAAGTGCCTTTCCCTCAACCACCATTCTTCAGCCCAGTTTGGTGAGGAGGGCTACGTTCATTTTTTTGAGGTTTTTTAAGCCTAGACCGCCCTCCTTCTTGGGGGTGCAAACCGTTTTCCATGCTATTGGGTGCGCTTTTTTCTCCCCACACAAATCTCCCCAGAGGAAACCCCTGTTAATTCTGTCAATTTTTTCGAGGGTGTCATCCGGTATTTTGGCAATCTGCATGTGATAGAGGGGTATCATTGAGGTCACTGATTGTACTAGTATCATCCTTGCTGCTTTGGAAAGAGTTCTCATCTTCCATGCGCTTAGCTTGTTTCTGACTCTGTCTAAGACATGTTGAAAAGTTTCCTTAGTGACCCTGTCATATAACAGAGGAATCCCCAGGTAAATCCCCAGGTTATCACACCTGAGTATGTCAAACTTCTCACTTAGCCTTTGTTGAAGTTCTCGGTGTGTATTAGGGGAGAAGTAGACTACTGACTTACTCATGTTCACTTTTTGTCCTGACCAAGAGCAGAAGGTCAGGAGGGTCTTGGTCATGATTTACGCCTGCCTTTCAGTTGCTTCCCCAAAAAGAAAGAGATCATATGCAAACATCAAGTGTGATATCCTAGGCCCCTTCCTGGTTACGTTGATAGGCTTCCACCGCTTAGTAGCCACCATTTCTTTTATTTGTTGTCCCAAGACCTCAACGCAAAGAACAAACAGACATGGGGCAAAGGGGTCTCCTTGTTGGGTTTATTTGTTGTCTCAATGTACTCTCAAATACAGAAGAAGATGTTGAAGTTATTTATTCGGGTAGAAAATATGGAAAGTACTTCCCATGTTCACACTTACCTTTATCATACTTTAATTTCCAATCATTGTAGTCATGCGAAGGTGGTTGAGTTTAACTTGGATACAACAACATTACCCTATTGTCTTAGAGGCTACCGACTATGACAAAGAAAGAAAGATCGGATGTATGCAACCATACCTATGTATTAGAAACACACAGATGTTGTTTCATGATAACCCATAATGAAAATTGCGTCAAGCTGTATCGATCAACTGATACCTCACAACATAAGAAACACAACCAATTTAATGAGTCATTTTGCTTTATTCCATCATATCCTAAAGTCAAGAAAGAGTGTCTTAACTCCATTAGAAATGAAAACATGAGTTTAACTTTGAATGTCAAAACTTATATGGTAACGAAACACCAGTCTCCTAGGGTTTTCTCCCGCCTGTATTCTCCTTGTTTTCACTGTTTACAACGGCGGGTCGCGGCTTCCACGGCGCCTCCTCCACACGAGGAGGTGCTAGATTCACTGCTGGCAGGGGTCATTCTCTGTTAGCTGAGGAAAATGACCAAATCATCCGAAGCACGAAGAAGAATAAAAGAGATACTGATGGAAACTTGGTGAACCGGGATGCTGGCGAACAACCTGAACCCAACAGCAAGCTTGCTGGTCGACGAGAAGCTTCGCTGAAGCATTACAACAGGGGCAAAATAAGGGCCCAATTTATATGGGTGAGGACGAGGATGATTTCTGGGAGAACGAGATGTTCGAGCTCCTTGAAGCGGATAATAGCGAAACGGCGGGTAGCGAAGGAAACTGGCCTGAGATTCAAGTCTCAAGAAGTAGATGCATAGATTTGTGGCAGCCGTGGAAACGTGCCTTGGTTATAAAACTGCTGGGCAAGAATATTAGCTATAAAGTTTTGGCGGACCGACTGAAGGACCTATGGAAGCTACAGAAAGGTATGGAGCTTACTGATCTCGATGATAATTACTTTATGGTTCGCTTCTATGAAAGGGGGGACTACATACGTGTGCTGGAAGGGGGTCCTTGGACCATCATGGGACATTATCTTACCATTGCCAAATGGCAACCCTATTTCAACCCTGCAAACAGCAAGATTGAGAATACGATGGTTTGGCTAAGGCTGCCCGGTCTTCCGGTGGAGTTTTTCAATAAGGATCTGTTGCTGGAAATTGGCAGTGTAATTGGCAGACCAGTGAAGGTTGACGAATATACCATGAATGGTAGCCGCGGTAAATATGCCCGTATTTGCGTTGAGATTGACTTGGCCAAAACTTTAGTCCCGCAAATTCGATTGCAAGGCCCCAGGACTATCATACAGAAAGTGGAATACGAAGGGTTGCACTCGACTTGCTTTGAGTGTGGCAAATACGGCCATAAGGAGGACCAATGTGGAACGAGAAATATGAATGCGGAGAAGGAAGACAATGGAATGAACGAGACTGGGATGAAACAACCTTCCCCAGAGAAACCATTTGGACCCTGGCTGATTCCAGTAAACTCCAGAAGGAGGAGGGTCGAAGGAGGTGGGGGTGGAGTGCCTCCGAGTGCAAGTGTACCTAGAGGAGATATAGTGCATAGGAATGCAGGCAAAGGGCAGGGGATGAAGGGGGGTGAATGGGTTGAAAGTAAGACAAAAGGCGCCCAGAGACCATCAAAGTTAATGGGGACGCCGGACAGGCAAGGAGTACAAGGCTCAAGATTCTCTATCTTAGAGGACGAAGAGGAAGGTATGGACGAGCAAAGTGACGACATACAGGAGCTTGTGAGGAGACTATCCTCGACATATCAAGAGGAAGAGCTACAAAACTTCAGCGTCTTCACCAAAGCACAGACTGGATATGAGGCGTCCAAGCAGAAGAGGGGCATTCATGTAAAGAATAAGGCCAAAACCAGAAATATAACACATGTAAAAGGAAATCTACTCACGGCTCACAATGTTAGTGAGGAGAACTCCAACCCAAACCACCCTATTCTACATCCCCAGAATTTAGCCTGTTTAGGGACTAAACAACAGCATAACCCAGGTGTGAAGGACGGGGACCTTTGCATCACACAACAAACTATTAACAAGGGGTATGCAAACAATGAGAAGGAGGTGGAAATGGTACATGTATGTGCTTCAGACCACAATCCCAGTGCTCTGGATGAGTATTACAAAGCACAGCCACCGGATGAAGTTGATACGGAGACACACCTGACTGAACCTGGTGGGGAGGTTATGACGGACACCATGAATTCTGTTGATACTTTTGGAGCTATTAATATGGAGGATGAGCAGGACACTGATACTATAAGAAAAGAAACGGAGCAGGCATCCCTGCAAAAAAACAATATGTCATCTTAATGAAGCTTATTATGTGGAATTGTAGGGGTGCGGCTTCAGCTAGATGCGTGAGACATGTTAAGGAATTGGTTAGAGTACAGAAACCTGAAATGCTATGTTTAGTGGAGACTAGAACACATAGTAGATATGGTAGAAAACTGTTGAAACTACTGAATTTCTCTCACCTGGCGGTGGTGGAAGCTCATGGGTTCAAAGGTGGGATTTGGTGCTTCTAGGACCAGAATAAGATTGATATAATGCCAATCAGCGGGGATAAACAACACCTGAACATGGCAGTTTATAATGAGGATAAGGTGGCTTGGATACTGTCACTTGTCTACGCTTCCCCTAGTAAGGGGGATAGACAAGAGTTGTGGGAGTCTCTCAAGAATGTGGGTCGTGACATTAGTGCGCCCTGGTGCTTAGTGGGTGATTTCAACGAGGTTGTGTGCCAAGGTGAAAAAAGGGGTGGCAGGGAGGTGAAAATTAACCGGGAGAAAGGGCTTTGGAACATGGTGTCTGTGTGCGGACTGTTGGATCTTGGCTTTTCTGGTCCTGCGTTTACTTGGTCCAACTTGAGAGAAGGGGACCAATGTATACAAGAAAGGCTTGATCGTGTATGGGTTTCACGATCGTGGCAATTAATGTTTCCTGAAGCCCATGTACACCATCTCACTAAAACTCATTCGGATCACAGTCCAGTTAGTGTACAATTACAAAATCCACCGAAGGCACAATCCAAGGCCCCTTACAGATTTTTGCTTGCGTGGATGGAGCATGGTTTATTCGAAGAGTTTGTTAGAACAAATTGGGATAGAGGCAAGGATATGTCCACGAAGCTTAAGGAGTTCCAAATAAGGTCTCAGAGGTGGAATAGGGAGGTCTTTGGGAACATTTTTCACAGGAAAAACAGATGTCTGCGCAGACTACAAGGCATCCAGGAGGCCCGAACTTCTTCCAGCTCAGTTTCCTTAAAACAGCTAGAGGAACGGATACAGCAGGAATATGACGATGCATTGAAACAGGAGGAAATACTTTGGTTGCAAAGGTCAAATTTGAAGTGGTATGTATACGGGGAGAGAAACACCAGATACTTCCACCTGGTTACTGTATGTAAAAGAAGAGGAAATAGAGTTGCCAGACTTAAGATGGGCGACGAATGGTGTGATGATCAAGACAAGCTGAAGGAGGAGGTAAAGCGTTTTTATGCTGAACTGTATACAAGACATGATTGTGTTGAACCTCATGCAGACCAACTGAAGTTTCAAACTATTACGCGAAACGAAAGAAGAAGACTGAATAGGGCGCCCCTTAGGAAAGAGGTTGAAGATGCGGTGCTCCAATTGGGGCCTCTAAAGGCTCCTGGGCCGGACGGCATCCCTCCTGTCTTTTATCAGAAGTACTGGAATATCGTGGGGAATGATGTGTTTGAATTTGTTGAACAAGCTTTTAGAAGGAGGGAGTTTGATGACAAGTTAAATGGAGTGCTGCTGGCACTTATCCCCAAGAAGGAGGCTCCGGAAAATATTGCTCAATTTCGACCCATCTCTCTATGCAATACTTTGGTTAAGGTCATCTCTAAAGTCATTGCGAATAGGCTCAAGGTCGTGCTCCCGGTGCTTGTCGATGAGACCCAATGTAGCTTTATCCCGGGTAGACAAGGAGTCGATAACATCGTTATCGCACAGGAGATGATTCATACGTTTAAGAAGAAACAGGGAAGAAAGGGATTTATGGCTATCAAGATTGATCTCGAGAAGGCATACGACAGGGTGGATTGGAATTACCTAAGGGGTATTCTTGAAAGGGTTGGATTTGACAGGAACATGATTGAATTAATCATGTTCTGCCTCAAATCCGCGGCTCTTAGGGTGATATGGAACGGGGAACAACTTGAAGACATTAGACCTACTAGGGGGTTGAGACAGGGGGACCCCCTTGCCCCCTATCTGTTTGTGCTGTGCATGGAACCTCTTAATCAACTCATTCAAGCGGAGGTGAGTAAGGGGGCGTGGAAAGCGGTTAAGGTCTGTAGAAAGGGGCCTGTAATCTCCCATTTGTTTTTCGCGGATGACATTATTCTATATGGGGAGGCGTCTGACACCCAGGCAGAATGCATGAGGAGAACTCTAAGCAGTTTTTGTGATTGGTCTGGGCAACCGGTTAGCACTGATAAATCCAGAGTTTTTTTCTCATCTAATACCAACGGGGATTCCAGAAGTACTCTGTGCTCCCTGCTTGGCATTCAGGCCACAGATACCTTTGGGAAGTACCTGGGCACCCCAATTATACAAGGAAGGGTCACAAAGAGTACCTTTGCGGAGGTGGTGAGTAAGGTTAGGGGAAAATTGCAAGGCTGGAAGACGAAAGTGATGTCTAAGACGGCCAGGCTACTCCTAATCCAATCCGTGGCATCAACTATTCCATATTACTATATGCAAACTGGGAAAATCCTTTCAACTACACTGAAAGAAATTGAGAAATTAAATAGAGACTTCTTATGGGGTGATTCTGAGGGGCGTAAACACCTCCACCCACTGGCCTGGAAACTTGTCTGTAGGCCTAAATGCATGGGGGGTCTGGGAATACGAAAACTAGCTGAGATGAACAAAGCCCTGCTGATTAAGCTGGGCTGGCGAATGATTCACCAAAAAGAGGCCCTCTGGGCCAAGGTTCTTTGGTCTAAATACGGTAGCCCGGTTCAAAGAACCAGAACAGCACAAGACGCCTCATATACTTGGAGAAGTATTAGATATGCTATGCATCATCTAACTACGGAGGATTTGGAGGAACTGCACTTTGTTCAGTCTACTGACCATATACAGGAAAATGATGAGGGGGATGAAGTGGATAATTACCAGTTTTGCACTGCAAAGGCTTATGATGCTCTACTGATGGCTCAGGAGGACCCTCGTAAAGCGTACTGGAAGAAGATCTGGAGCCTTCGGGGCCCTAGCAGTGCCAACCTTCTGCTTTGGCAAACCAGTCTGGCTAGGCTTCCTTCGGCTAGCCTTCTCTTTCAAAGAAGATGCTTGGATTCCCCTGCATGTTCAAGATGTAATAGTCAAAATGAAAGTAACTTGCATGCAGTTAGAGATTGCAAGTTTTCGGCTAACATCTGGAAAAAAGTGCTAAATACACAAGAGCAAACAAGGTTTTTCCAATATAATGATGAACAGGTTTGGATTGAGAGCAACTTATCTCATCAGAGCTCGGACAGGGATGGCGTGGAGTCCTGGGCTCTGCTATTTAGAGAAATCTTGAAACAGAACTGGATTTGCAGAAACAAGCAGGTTTTCCAACAGGATCTGCAGGAAATCCACCCGGACAAGCTTGTTGAAATGGCACAAAGAAAAATACGTTTAATTCTCCAAGCAGATGAAGCAAGAAGGAAGGGATTGGTGTTTGATGATGGGGGCTAAAGGATGGGGGCTTGCCGGAGCACGGTGGTGGGTGGATTGGAGACGGTTGGGAGTTTGGTTGGGCATTCATTGTTCATGGGGAAAATTGTGGGATACTGGACGGATGGCTGAAAATATGCATTGTTACTTGGGATGGAGTTAATGAGGAAGGGGACAGTTGAGGAGTATTGTTTGGAGGACTCTGGATACCGGATCATGTGTCCTGAATGTTACCTCTGCTTTTGGGCCGGGCTGTTGTCTGCAGTGCGGGCTGTTTTGTCTTTCTTTTTGTTTTGGGCTGTGTACTTTTGGATGTCTACATTATGTATTCTGCTGTAAATGCTCTGATGCTATATATAAAATTTGGCCCGTTTAAAAAAAAAAAAAACTTATATGGTAACATTTCATTTTCATTTTTAGGAGGTACAACATACCAACAGGATTCTGATCAAATATCAGATAAACATCATATGCCAGAAATGGCCTCTCCTGAAGCAAAAGATTAGTGTTCTGTAATTCATCAAAAGACCAGCTTACTGCAGCTGATATAGATTACTGGACTATAATCTTAATGGATTGGCTGACTATCTGGAACAAAATCCACCTGTGGACTGTCCGTGTCTGCAGCTTCAGATTGAGATGCAGCCAGCTTTGCCTTCTTATACCGGCTTGAACTTCTAAATATCGTGTCCAGAGGAATATCCCTTGCATCAAACAACCTGTTTCAACGCTCACTTGCATGAGATAATCTTTGATCATTTTGAACCAAGTTGAAAGCTATCGTGTTAACTTCTTGATGTGTATGAATGCAAAATAGCATGTGCTCGTTGGTCTAGTGAGGTGCATTAGTGTCAACATACACAAGTCTCGTGTAACAAGTAGAAAACATGGAGAACTAACCGTTCCTCGTTTATGAACTTCAACTTCTTGAGTTACAAAACAAGTACATAATGCAATTGGTACTTACTTGGAACCTGTAGATTTCCAGCCACCATTCTTTCTTTCTGAATCATAAGATCCTGCGGAAACAAGCACAAGTTAGAGAAGTAAAAGATACCCATCAATTATTAGGGACAAGATTACGTGGTGAATTACTAATAGAATGCAGGGAGTAGGTGTCAGGATCACGTCTGTCGTATTCTGCTACATTAGAGTAAATAGGTAACCAATTGTCGCCTAGATAGCAATTCATCACAACTGATCTCAACCGTAGTGCTGTAGATTACAGAAGATCCAAAGGAACTGCAGAAGATGAAGACAGCATATATGGACTTGCGGTCTTCATAGATGTTACCTCTTCAAATTGTTATCCCTTTTCTTTATTTCGTTTTTTTCCCCCGGAATGATGAAATTAAAATGCAGGATTTATGCTTTCATAACTAGCAGTGAGATTTAATGGCTAAAAAAATTTATTAAAGAATGGCAAAACCGAACATGTAAGGTTATGCTGACTTTGATGTCCTGGCGGCCTGTAGAGTACACTGTCTAATTGCCAATCATACCCCAATTCCAAGGAAGGGGAGATTAATGTGTCAATTAAAAAATCTTGATATGTTATGAAGGAATAGCAGTAGATAAAATGGGAAAGAAGGTCTATGTAACAGAAAAGAGTGACAAGATCTTAATTATTGAGCTTTTGAGTATAATTAACCTTCACTTGTAGAGTCTCCTGATGGAGATGAATTATCTGATGGGGTGCGAGTGGTGGAACCAGACTTTCCAATCCCACTTTCATCGCCAGAACTATCGCCTCTACTATTATCAAAAATCACCCCTGGAGTAGACAGAAATCTCCTCTCTTGTGAGCTGTTGTCTGGATCCCCACTTTTCCTGGTGAAGACTTTTCCTTCAGCTGCAGTGCTACAGTTGAAACCCGCTTGCTTCTTCCTGTTGCTTTTACTTAGCAATACTTTTCCAGAACCTTTTGTACTCGAGTTCAAGTTTGGTGAAGCGAAAGATTCATCAGTTTTTTGTAATTCAAGGATGACATTTGCATTCGAATCTGAGCCATTGTGAACAGCAGGCTCCACGGACTTACTACTGGTGTTGACTTTGGCATCACTATGGTTTGGGACTTTGGACAGCTTTCCAGATTTTGTTAGGATCTCCTTTTCAATCCTCTTTTTATTTTGTTTTTCTTTTGAAACAGAATTCGCATGTTTCTTGTCATCTGCTTTTCTACCATCAGAGTTCTTTTGATTTTCAAGGGGTTTAGATGTCTTGCGTTTGCCTTTAGTCAAAACTTTCTGTTCTTGTACTTCCTTCACAACCTCAACCAGATTTGAAGCTTTATCCGGCAGGTCAGTGGATTCAGCTTCTTTATGATCTTCATTGGGAACGAAATATTTCCTGAAGTTTACTGAACCATTTTCACCATCAGAAGCTATGGTATTATTTGCAACGCTAACCACAGTTGCACGTCTAATCTCACTCGTATTTTCAATCTCATAAGGCGTCACTTTCGGAGAGTCTGCATTTTGTTGAAGCACCTCGAGTTTACCAGTGCACTTGAGATCAACACTGTTCTTGGGACCCACCCCTGAAACACCTGATTGATCAACAATTCCTTTTTCATCTGACCCCCTTACTTTCAAGGTATCTGCATAGTCCGCATGCCCCAATTTCTCAACTGAAGAAGCTAATTCTTGATCCCCAATATTTTGCTGATTGATCTCTGAAATATTGAGACCCCCTCCAGTACTGGCTGCAGTCCTTTTTGCTGTCTTCTTCTTTTTCTTCTTCGTAGTCTCAATATTCTCTACTTTTCCATTAGCTTGATCCATCGGCAGGTGTTGAGCTTCCTTAGATTGTTCCGTGTTAATCTGGTCTTGGACACTGGCTCTAGCCGGGCTCTCTATATTGTAAGATCCTTTCCCAGAATAAAGATCCAAAACATCATTCCTTGAATGTGTTTGACCGACCTCAGTTAAGGGTAAGGATACTTCGTCATTGTCAGAGGCCATATTACCTTTCTTCTGAGGATCTGTAGCAAAAACCAGTTTTGAAGCTTCCTTTCCCTCACTAGTGGATAAAATGCTCTGATCTGCTACATCAGCAGCAGCAACATTTTGAGAATGTGAACCTTTGAGGGCAGAACGGCCCATTGCAGCAGACTTCTTCCGTTTCTTTATCTTCCGAACACAACCAGACTTTCCGGCACTCAAATCATCCTTCACATTCAAAGCACTAGCTGAAGGTGACTCTTCTCTGACCAAATTTGCCTCGCTTGTATAAAGATGTTTGTTTCCTTCAGAAGAAATTACCACAGGGGGGTGATTTACAGCCAATTCACTATTCAGTTCACCTTTATCTGGATCTTTTTGACGCAAGACACTTTCATCTTTCTTCTCATCCTCGACATGTGCTTTGGGAGCTGCACCAAGATCATGGTCAATGTCTAACTGATCTTGTTTCGGGACATCAGATTTCTTGGCTCTTCTTCTCTGAGGCTTAGACTTACCACCACCAGAATCATCAGCTTCTGCAGATTTATTTACACCGGCAATCCCCAGGGAAAGAACAGACTCTTCATTGGGGATGGTTGTTTCGCCATGATGTGAAGGTTTTCCACCTTCAACCAACCGCACCTCCTGCTCCGATGAAAATCGTCCTTCCTTTTCCTTGTAATCATTTCGACCAACTCCAGTGAGAGTCATCATGCTTTCAACATCATCTGTTTTACCATGGTTAGACACAGCTAGAGTCTCGCTCCCACATACCTCTGGAAGAACACTTTCTTCCAAAACAGTTCCAGGCTTGGAAGTTGCAGCTTGGTCATCAGTTACGTATGGATTTGTTCCATGCTCCTGCTTTTTTCTCTTCTTTCTTTTCTTAGGGCTTTCACTGATTGCCGCAGGGGTTACATGGAGCTGTCGAGAAGGAATATTTAAACAGACCATACTTTCAATTCCATCCATAACAGACTTATCAGGTGTTACATTGTTTATATTACAAACCTGTCTTACAATGCTCAGATCTGAATAATCTCTATGCACAACTTCATTTTCCAATGCATGACTTTCCTCCGCAGCAGGCTCAGCTTGTGATGCATTCAAATTCCCAGATTCTGGTAATACTCTCACCCCTGAATATGACGTCTCATAAGAACTCCTAGTATCTTTATTTCTTCCTTGCACGTCATCTGAAACTGTTTTACCAACAAAGGATTCTAAGTTACAAACAATTTTTTCACTAAACCTGTGGCTAGCTCCAACCTTACCAATATCTGAAGCTGAATCACCAGCAACATGTACACTATGTATAAGCTTCTGCCTCTTAGCAGTCAACCCAACTTTAGCTCGTGATTCATCAGAATTATCAGACTGAAAATTTTCACTTTTTCGTTTCAACTCATCCTTGCTTCCGCAACTATTTTCTTCCAACTTATGGTTGACAAGCGAGGAGAAATCTTCCTGACAAGTACTGTGAACATGAGCACACACCACACCAGTATTCAATGAACTTTCTCCTGGTGACTTCCATGTAATAGCACAAATAGCTTTAGGCGCACTTTGGCTATCCAACTTACGATTATCATCAGAGAGGTCGACAGATGGCTTCTCCTTGGCATCTTCCAAGGAACTGGAAGCATCAATAAAAAGAGACCAACGCCCATCATACCCTTCAAATGCACTACTTACAAGCATGTTGGATTCGTGTAGATGATAAAATTTTCCACAATATTTCACCTGAGAACCAAAACATTACAAATCTAACTCAATGGCACAAAAAAAAAAAAAGAAGCCAAACAACGATATTAACGATATTGAAGAACATACTTTCACAAAATGGATTCTCAGAGCACCAAATCCAGGAAAGCATTGTTCATGTTGAATCATTATTTTCCCTACAACATAACACAAGTTAGCACCCGGTTAGCACGGTTTGCAAGAAAAAGAATAAATAAATAAAGGCTACAAGGTAATCTATTTTTAATCCTTTTATCGTTCTTCAATATAAGGTAATCTGTTTAGAGCCGTCAAAAGTTATTCCTTTAGTATGGCGAACAAGTATAAAAGATAAAAAGTTGAATTAGAACTTCAGTCAAAAGCGTGTTCCAAAAAAAAAAGTGTGTGTTTTGATTATAATCTAGTACAAACGGAATGAACAATCCAAGATATCCTCCCATTCCCCCATTTCGGCATAGCAAACGTGAATACTATCCAATGAAAATCTGAACTATAGACGAAATACAGGTGAGAATAAATTGTAGGGATTGAGATTAGAGCTTGTACTTTTGAAATCGGCGAGAGTGTCAGAAAAGGACAGAGTGATGGCCAGGTGAGTATCCAAGCTTGTGGCGACGAAGACAGTCTTGTAGCCAGATGCTGCCTGTGCTGACGTAGCACCGGAATCGGGATCCCGGCGGCGTTTCGCCATTGGAAAAGGAGAAATCTCCCCGCCCAAATTCGAACAGCAGGAATCAAAGAACTGTCTGGAACTCCCGCCGTCTTATTATAGGGTTTTGCGGGGTTTTATTCTTCATTTCTTAATTTTTTGTTATACTGGTTAAGGGTCCAAACTCTTTTAAAATTCAAGCAGGCCCTAACAATCCGTATAATTTCTCTTTTCACTTTTTTTTCCCTCATGCAAAGAAATCATGTGAGAAGTACTTATGATTTATAATTCACAAATACATTGTTGGCAAAAGGTTTAATCTCAATCCAAAGGGTCTCCAATGCCTCACTCATAAAGAGCGTAGATGATATAAATCAGGAGTCCAGCTGTCTCCTAGATTGGGTGAGATTTTATACAGTTACTCACATAAGGTGTCTCTCACAAACCAGGCCTTTGGTCTGGCAGCAGAAGGACATCCATACTGTACGCGTCCCTGTATTCGAACTCATGACCTCTTATTGGCAATCCCCAACCCGAGTACCAACTGGACTTTGCTATGGGGCATAATTCACGAATACATTAAGAGTGTGTTTGGTGGGTTTTCTTCATTAAGGATATGGATTTGGATAATGAAGGGTATGAGTTTCGGATTGATATCTGAGTATTTGGTAATTGATATCGTTTTTTGATATACTAGCTCTGCCTTGTCTATCAATATGGGAAATGGGGAGGGGGCATCGGTTTCGAGTCAGTCAACGCCGCCGACCGCCGTTGTTCAAATTTTTTCGGACGCCCACTTTCAATACCCATTTCAATTCCGATACGTCCAAACATCATCAATACCAATCATACTTATTTCCACTTCAATACCCAACAACTATGACTTTTACGTCCAAACCATATACTTTCAAACCTATACACTGTCATATCCATTCCGGTTTTAATTCTAATACCTTATTGCGAACCAAACACCACCTAAATAAACTACACATTATTCGATATATATATACTAAACCATCATTTAAATGTGAAAAGAACTAAGGAAGTAGAAGAAATCTTTTAATCACAATGATATTAAGGCTTCAGTTCTACCCAATTGAGTTAGACGTTATTTTCACTTTGATAATTCTAAATCCTAAGGTGCAATCGATTTAACCAATCGGACATTAATTTATTGAGTTGAAGATTTTTAAACCTTTTCGAAATTTATATTCAAGTTCGAGTTTCTTTGAAGTTAAATCAAACTCAAACACAATTTAGACCTACTGCGAGGAAATTTTTGTAAAAAAGTTTTCTTATGTAAAAGATAGAAATATTCATGTTTAACTAATACTATTAAGTCACTATTATTTATTTATGAGAATTTATTAACAATTGAATCGTCAATTATCATCTTTAATATATGTAAAACGAAAATACTAATATTAAATCAAAGTATACATACTTTTCACTCATATTTTAGGTTGTAGCAAATTGACAAGCTACTCAAATAAGCCAAGTTTAATTTTAAATTTTATCGAATAGTCAAATACAAATTCAATTTAAATTTAATAAACTCATGAATCGTTTGGTTCATTTGCATCTAGTAAATTGCAAGCAATTTTGACCTGCAGACTTTTAATCAAGCAATGCTCGTTAAACAATCATAGTGTCTTCTATGTCATAGGGATTCCTTCATGGCACTGTTACTCCGTGGTAAATATCACCCCAACGACTCTTTTCTCAATGCACCTACTTCGGCCCGAGCTTCATACTTATGAAAAAGCATATGTAAAGATAAAGATTTGCTGTAATTGGGGCTGAGATGGAATGTTGGCCTCAATAGTTCTATTCGTGTATATCAGGACCCTTGGATTCCATTAGAACCCTCTTTCCGGCCTACTCTCTGGAAGTCAAGCTTGCCTCCATAAACGTTGGTTTCGGACCTTGTTGATCAAGCTTGTGGCAATTCGAATGAATCGCTTATCAGGCAACACTTCTTCGATTTTGAATCTCAAAAGATTTTGAGCATCCCACTACTGGGACAAAGCTCAAGCGACCACCTGCTTTGACATTTTCATCCTAAGGGTACGTACACCGTCAAATCCGGATACTACATAACATTACAAAGAAAGAATACAGTTGCTTTGGTTCCATGCTCATCTGCCGCGCCCTCACTACTTAATGAGGTACTTACGCAAATATGGTCTGCCTCAATCCTCCCTCGGATCAAATACTTCATGTGGCGAACCCTGCATGATACGCTCCCTACATGTTCTGATTTGTGTAATCGTGGACTTTTAGATGCTGTTTGTTTAGTCTGCGGCCTTGCTGATGAAACCTTAAATCATCTCTTTCATCACTGCTTCATTCCAAAAGCCGTCGCAGCTCTTGGCTCTCAATCCACAAAAAGGTTAGGGGTTTCAGCCGCAAGCCTCCTTGACTTACTGAAACAGATTCTTGATTCGGCGGGCATTGATGGGCTCGCAAATTTCGTAAATCTTCTTTGGCAAATCTGGAAGTCTAGATTTTATGTGATCTTCGAAGGCTCAAATATTCGGGTCTCTTCTCTGGTAAGTAGAGCATACACTATTACCGAAGAATATATAGTTGCTTGTTGTTTGCATGGAAGGGAGTCTGTTGTAAGAAGATGCAATGTCAAATGGCAACCTCCTTACATTGGATCAGTGAAGATTAATGTGGATGGTTTTATACGTAATGGAACTTTTGTTTTGGATGGCCTTGTGCGTGATTGCACTGGTTGTATTTTGAATGCTTTTGCACAACCGGTCCATGGTGCCACAGATATTGAGTTTTTGGAGTTATATGCGGTTCATGAAGGACTTGTTAATGCCTTGAATCGTGGCTATGCTATTTTGACCATTAAATGTGATTGTCTCGCTGCTGTACGACGTATAATTGCTCAAGATGAAGACTCATCGTCGTATGGAACATTAGCTGTAAAGAATAGATCATTATGCTCTTATTATACAACTGTACATTTTGCTCACATTCACCGAGAGGGCAACATGCCCGCTCATCTCTTGACATGACATGGTCTAGACTTAATTTCAAAACTTAAGTGGACAGACAGTTTCTCTCAAAATGTAATTGACGCATCTTCGCCTCGTTTACTTTAAATCAAAATCTTCTCATTTTCAAAAAAAGAAAAAAGAAAAGATCAAACGCCCCGAGATCCGAACGAGATCACCTGACCCCCCTCCCCGTGACCGTCTGACACGTGGCAGCGGGATGGGGTGGTGAGGCTGGGTGCGAGTGACCTCCATCCAGCCTCAAAACCTCCTCCTGCTGTCACGTGTCGGACGATCGCGGAAGGGGTCACGGACTTGGCGGTCAGGAGATCCTGACCCCCGAGATGAGTCTTGGTTATTCGTCGGTCATTTAAAAGTATGACAGTATTAGAAGCTACGATAATCCTTTTATTTATTTTGGCATGTGCAGATGAATACTACATCAATGTTCACGCTTTTCTGTCTGTACTCCCCATTCTTTTGTAAGAAATGTAATATTCTGTACTTTGATAACACGAAATAACTACCACTTAGTTGCCATCAAAAAAAATGTTTCGTAGCCAATTAAATAAATTAAAAGTAAACTAAATAAATTACAACCCAATTATCCAAATATCCAAATAAATGAATTAAAAACTAAGTAGATATCCAAATAAATTAAACTCAAATATGTATATAAAAATAATAATTAATATGTATTATATTAAACTATTCTGGTTTGGTTTTACAGTTTTAAATTTTTAGAACCGAAACCAAACTAATAATCCAGTCCGGTTCTGCTTTATCTATGAACCGGTGTTAAATTGTGGTTCGATTTTAAACGGTTTAGATTAGTTTGGTTCAGTCATACTGGTTTCTAAAATTTTTGTACATCCCTAATAATTTTGACTTGTCCACCAACAATAGTATTGAATCAAATATGGAAAAAGAAAAACGTTAGAAGTTGTCTCGATAAAACCATCTGATTTTCAAATCAACTATAGAAACCTCGAGTTATAACAGAAGTAGAATTAATATTCTGCCCGTTCACGAGCCAAGGTTCGGTCACAGGTGTAATTAGGCTAATTTGTCTTATAATTGTGATTTGTCCGCTAATTGTAATAATGAAGCGAATCTGCAAAAAAGAAAAGGGATCGCACTTAGTGGTCTAATATAATGCTGATTGATGAAGCCGAAAACTTCACCGGGTGGATCAGAGATGACCCGAGTCTTATGCCGTTAATCTCCCGTCTAAATCCGTCAATGGAACTTGAGAAGGAAGAAAAACGTTAGAGGTCCCAGAGTGCTGCCTTGAAAAAACCCTCCGACGCTTAAATCAGTTATGAGTGTTTTAGTAGGAAATTTATGCTGGAATAGAGGTTTAGATGAAACCTGTAATAATATCTCAATGAGTGTTTGGCTTTTTAAGTGCTGGCTGAGATGGAGTTCATGTAAGATAACTCCAGAAATTGTTCCAAAAGTTGGGATCTCCTTCCTCGTCTGGAAAGAGAGATATTTATACTCAAGATTGAGGTGAGAATGGTGCTTTGCCCAATGATGGGATTGTGATGCGTCTGAGATGGCTGTCTTGTCTGCCATAGAGACACAGTATGATTGGACAAGTACCTGAGATCCTAGCTGTGTCAGTAGGTGATTCTATATCATGTAGGTAGGCCTGTCATGATGACCTTGTACTAATCCAGTCGATGCTTGACACCTGGAAAGTATTTTGCAGAACTGCCTTGGTGGGTCCCAGATGCCCGTAGATAATATCTTCCTTTGAACTTATCAGAGATATTCTGAGTAAATCTATATGGGAACAGAGCCGAGACTGTAACTTGATGCTAAGATGAAGCCGAGGCCGAAGTTAAATCGAGGCCGAGCTGAACATATCTTGAGAAGTGCACTGTTAACTCCTTTATTTGCTGAGGTTGACCATAATAGGTTACTTTGACTGAAGCATCGCCGAGGTGCAATATGACTTCATTTCTAACCAATCTTAGCCATGTTGAGCAAGTGCCGACCTGACTCAGACATGCGGCCGAGCTGACCAATGGTTATATTTGAACTTGCCTTAGCCGTATGAATAAACGTGGTTCAGCTAAAGGTATAAGAGGGCCAAGCAGAAATGCATTCCTGCTGAGCTGTAAGAGTTTTCTCAGACGTTAATTTGTCGTTGACTGTTGTTGATTAACTGATGACTTTGTCTTTTCTGAGCAGGTCAGATTTTGGTTCATCACTAATTATCCAAAAGAAAAATGTCAAACATGAATGATGCTTGACCATGGCAACGCTAGGTAGAGTACATCCTATTGATTAATACGACAATAAAATATTCAGTATATCCCAACGACAGCAATAGCTGACGCTAGAGTCTGACGAAAGTAAAAGGCAGATAAACAATACCTCCATCCCAAGAGATTGAAAGTTTGTTATCAGTAAGACTTCCAGCTCAATATGTATCTGCATAGATGATATAATAATATGCATATGGTGTGTTAATATACTAGTGAAAGAATTTATTAAATACAAATATAAAACTATCACAATACACAACCATGTATATACACACATAATATAAAGCTAACCGGTAATTAGTAGTTGTTTCCAAAAAAAAAAAAAAAAAGTTGGTAGTTATTGGTCAAATAATAATGATGCATGGTCAGTCTAGGTTCAAGTACATATCATTACATGGTAACCGCCAATATACCCCATTGTCAATGTGTGTCTTGGGTGGGGGTGGGGATAGGATCCCCTCACCGCTCTCCCCTCACCGCGTGCGTGACCGCGCGACACGTGGTAAAAAGGAGAGGTGGTGAGGCTGGGTGAAGGTAACCTCAATCCAGCCTCACCACCCCCTACTGCTGCCATGTGTCGCGTTTTGGGCTGTGCGATGACTCACCGCGCAGTGAGGAGATCTCATCCGCTTTGTGGGATGGTAAAACAACTAATAATTTTAAAAAAAAAAAACAGATTATTTTGAAATTCGGCTACCCCTATGTTAGACCTATATAAATGGATAAGTCAGGCCTCAAACTGGTGAAAGAAAATAGAAACAGTACCAAAAAAAATGAAGTCCATCACTATTTCTATAGCGATATTCTTCATGGCTCTCTTTGTTTGCATTCTAAATACACAAGTCAATGGATCCGGCACTCGTCTTCCGCTGAGGGTCAATCCCCAGAAGCTATCTAAGTTGGTTGATCCCGATATCGTCACTCGTATGTTACACATCTATATCTTATATTTTTTTTTATAATTATTTCGTTAAAAGTTTTGTTTCAAGATTCATATGGTTTCTTTATGAATCAGACATTTTAAAATTTCACATTCAGAGTTAAACATGAACCAGTTATTCTTTTACCAAGAACCTTTCATTTATCATTAATATCACCCTATTCATATATAGTCAACATTGGCAACTCTCAAATTTGGCCTTTGGTCCTTCGTCGGGTAGGTTGCATTGCTTTTTCCAACTATTGCTCATATACCTTTGCATTAAGTGCGCATCAACATTGGCAATTCTCAAATTTGACCCTTGCTCTTGCGAAGCAGCATTATTTTGCCTGGCTACCCCTTGTACATTCATCTCGATGCATTATTTTAGCTTGGTAGTTTAATATTGTCTTCATTTTGTTTTGCTACGTTAGTATCGTACGGGTAGCATCCCCTAGATGCATTGACATTCGCCATGATCGATTAGATCGTGTGTTTTTCTGAGTTTATGATATTTGTATTTTCCAAAAAAAAAAAAGGCCGTAGAACATGTTGATAAAAGCCAATTAGACATATTTTGATTATGAACTTTCGGTTTTACAAAGTATTAATGGTTTGATATATTTGTAATTTTTACAAAGTATTAATGGTTTGATATATTTGTAATTTGAAGTTTAACTTAGTGTGTGGATTGTTTTGGATGCAGCTTGCGACGACCCTCGCTGCAGGGATCGTGGTTGTTGTGAATGTGACATTAGTGTCAGATTGTGCTTGTCCTGCTGTAGAACGAACGTTTAAGATTTAAACAGAAAAAATTTATGATTTTGGGACTAGTAGCTCACAAAATTGGAGCATGATGTTAGCTTTTTTTTTTTTTTCTTCTGGGTCCTTATTATTAATATTATTCAAATGGAATGGAAGAGTTATTTTTTCTGTTTTTTTTAGTCAACTGTTATGAATGTATATAATATTTACTTGCAGATGAAAACTACAATCAAGGATCTACAGCGAGAACGATAATACTAGCAAAAGATTTGTTATTAATGAAATAGATTTTCGGTTGTGACATTACAACATATTATCATCTACAATCCTGGGTGAGATCACCTCATCCATAAATCCCTCACTTTTTCTTCACCGTGCGACACGTGTCCTTCACCTTCTCTTATATATCCATTGCTGCCCACCCCCTCTTCTAGCCTCACTATCCTTTTCTGTCCTCACGCGAGGGTGAGGATTTGGGAGTGTGAGGCATAATCCACAGTCAGATTGAGTGAATATGTCATGGGTGAAAATTTTGACAGATTTTAAGAGTATACGTGTGCCATGAGAATTTTTATTAGAATATTAGCTGTTATTGTTGTAATTATCTCTTTCTTTTTATATCCTAATTATTTGATTTGATTTCAATTTACCATGTATATGTAATTGTAGATAGCAACAATCAGGGGATTCATTAAATACCTTAATCTAATCAGTTGTAATAATGTGCATACGTTACTCAAAGGGTAATAATCGATTTTCCCGCACTCATTCCTTACAATGATAAGCATTACAACATATTATCATCTATAGTCTACATACTTTTGGATCCCTTCATTGCAAAACCCCTCATCGCGTGATACGTAGCAGCAGGAGGGATGATAAGATTAGATAAAGGTCATCCGCATCTAGCTTCACCATCTCTGGCTGCCACGTGTCGCGCGGTGAGCAAGACAGTGACGGAATCTCATCCCTAATCTATATACTCCTAAGGGTATGTTCTGGTGAATGATCTCCTTAAGTTCTATATTAATATATGCTTATTCCCATCGCTTTTTAGTTTTATTAGGTTCTGTTACAAATATATGTCATTTGGATAATATGGATAATAAAACGTTAAAATAGAACATGACACCGACATCTTACTTAAGAAGAGAAGTTTAATGTTGCTTCTGTAAAAACAAAAAATAAATATAGGTAGTTACTGTTCTAATGTAATGCTTCTATCTAAAACCAAAATGCTAATATCTAAAAAGAAAAAAAAAGAAATGCCACTATCTTACACAAAATGTCAAACTAAAATTGGTTGTTGATCATTTTAAAAGGTCTACGTATATCTTATTATTGAGTAAACAACCAACAACAATATTACATCATTGTCTTAAAAGCTCAAACATATGACAAAGTATGATGGTCAGATGTATGCAGCCATACTCATGTGTTAGAAACACACAGATGTTGTTTTTCAATAACCTATAATGAAAATTGCGTCAAACTGTGTCGATCAACTGCTACTTCACAGAAGAACAACTAATTTAATGAAACCCCATAAGAGCTTTGGAAAGGTCACAAGCCTAGTTACAAATACTTGAAAGTGTGGGGGTGTCTGGCAAAGGTTGTTGTACCTAAACCAAGACAAGTTAAAATCGGGCCTCAAACGGTTGATTGCGTATTTATAGGATATGCGACTAACAGTAGTGCATATCGGTTCTTGGTGCACAAATCGGATATTCCTGACATACATGAAAACGTTGTCATGGAGTCAAAGAATACAGTGTTCTTCGAAGATGTCTTTCCGAGGAAAGACAAAAATCAAGAAGAAACAAGAATTGGTAAGCGAATGCGTGAGGCGACTCCTCAAGGGGATGAGGAGCTTCGTCAAAGCAAGCGTGCCAGAATGCCAATTTCGTTTGGACCGGACTTTCTAACCTATATGGTAGAAAATGAGCCAAGGAATTTTTCTGAGGCAATGTCAACTCCAGAAGCTCCATTCTAAAAAGAGTCAATTAAAATAGCTATGCTAGCTAATGGTTTCAAGATCAATGAGTGTGACAAGTGTGTCTACATTAAGAGCACACAAAATGCATATGTAATAGTATGTCTCTATGTAGACGACATGCTAATCATGGGGAGTACTCGGGACATAATCTTAAACACAAAGAAGATGTTGACGAGAAACTTCGATATGAAAGATATGGGAGTTGCCAATATTATTCTAGGAATTAAAATTTCTAGGATAACTGAGGGACTCGTACTGTCACAAACTCACTATATTGAATCTGTTCTAAAACGGTTCAATATGGTTGATGTGAAACCAGTAAAGACTCTACTCGACTTAAGTATACACTTAAGGAAGAACCGAGGCGAGCCAGTAGCTCAATTGGAGTACTCGCAAGTAATCATAAGTCTGATGTATATAACAAACTGTACAAGGCCAGACTTAGCATACTCAGTAAACAAATTGCCGCAGGTCTACAAGTAATCCAAGCGATGAACATTGGAATGCTCTGAATAGAGTAATGAGATACTTAAAGCATATAATGAATCTTGGATTACACTACTCAAGATATCCAGCAGTATTGGAAGGCTATTGTGATGCCAATTGGATATCTGATAGTAAAGATTCTAAGTCGACCAGTGGATATTTATTCACGGTTGGTGGAGGTGCTGTGTCGTAGAAATCCACGAAGCAAACATACATAGCTCGTTCCACGATAGAAGCGGAGTTTATAACACTTGATAAGGCCGGGGAAGAAGCTGAATGGCTTCGAAATTTCATAGAAGATGTGCCCTGCTGGCCTAAGCCAATTGCTCCTATCAGTATACACTGTGATAGTCAGTCAGCTATAGACGAGCTCAAAGCAGCATCTATAATGGTAAGTCTTGGCACATGCGTCGGAGACACAACACCATTAAGCAGTTGATCTCTAATGGCGTGATTTCCATTGATTATGTAAAATCAAAGGAGAATCTTGTGGATCCGCTTACAAAAGGCTTGCCAAGAGATCGGATGTCAATTTTGATAAACGGAATGAGACTAAAACCTATAATGCATGAATCTTTGTAACGGTAACCTAACCTTGTTGACTGGAGATCCCAGAATCTTGGTTCAATGGGACAACTAAGTTATGGAGTTCAGTGAGCACTTACCCATTATGTTAAATAAAAGTGATGTCTGCAGAGAAATGAAGGTAAGCCGAGGCTTTTAATGGTTCCTATATCTTGATATGTCAAGTGGGGTATGACAGAATACTCTTGATAGGAAACACCTATGCAAGTGTGAAGTGTGGCCGCTTCTATGAGTTACAAAGTTCTCTAACACACTTCCTGAAACCAGGCGGTTCATGGCCAAAACGAACACAATCATGAGAACCAAAAAAAGATGTTAAAGGAAATGTTGTGTGAGTACTATTGTCTAGGTTCACACTAAAGGACGGTTAGTTCAAGACATTAAGTTCACTAATTAGCCGAGTGGATCCGGAAGTATATCACTAAGAAAGATTCAAAGCAAGAAGCTACCTTTTCTGATGCAACATTTTCTTGTCTGACTTCTCGGTAGAGTCTGCATAAACACTTGCATTAATTCCCATTCATGTGGGGATTGTTAGAGAAATTGAAGTGGGTGAATGAGAAGTTAATGCTCCAAGCAGGGATAAAATAATTTGAAAGTCTGTTTCTTAACCGTAGTTCAAATTTGAGAATCGGTTACTTAACCGTAATTCGAATTTGGAAAATCAGTTACGTAAACGTAATTTAATTTTGAAAATCAGTTATTCAAATTTGAAAAGCGGTTGTTTGTTATCTGATATAACGGTGGAAATCTGATCCGACGGCTATGGTTAAACTGTCCATTAACCACCCTCATCAAATTTTTCCCTATAAATAGTAGCTAAGCTAACCTCTCTGGTCACACTCATTCAGAATCCAATATTCTGCTTTCCTCCTCTGCATACACGTGCTCTTCTCCTCTCTTCTCTTTCTACATTTTGCATCAAGTCCAAGAAGTTCATGACATTTTACAGGTTCATAGAGTTCATACACTACAGTGCCGCTCGTCTGAACTGACTTCCGTTGTAGTCTGGGAGACGATTGTTCCATCCGGTTGGGCACAGTATACCGGAGCAATACGTCTTAAGGACAGAGTCCTGGACTCATCTCGGATCTCTGCTCAGCTGAGCTGTTGAGGTTATTGCCAAGCTGAGCTCTACTTTGTGCTAAGCTCTGCTATTGTGCTTAGAACATTCGTTGTTCTGAAGCGTTGCCTTGCTAAGCTCTGCTTCGTGCTGACATCTGCCGTTTGGCTGAGGACATTCGTTATTCTGCAGCTCTGTCGTGCTGAGCTCTGCTCGGCTGAAGCGGCTGAAAGCCCAACTTTTGTAGTTGTGCTGAAGTGCCGAGGTCGGCGGATCAGTGATCAGTCCAGAACGCAAATACAATTGCGCTGACTGGACTGATCTGATCTGTTTGATCAGTCTGACTTTAGTTCAGCTCGGCTGGAGGGCTGATAGCACAGAACCACCGTTCTGAAGTGCTGTTCAGTTCAGGTCAGTAGGTCGGCTGACTGTTCAGAACGCAAACTCATTTGCGGTATCTGAACTATCTTGACTTAGCAGATCTATCCAGCCTACCCTAAGCTCGGAAGTCCGGACACTGCTTTATTCCAAGAGCAAATTGTACAGAAGTCAATCTGACGTGAATTATTCCCAACATATGTAATTGTAGATTGCAACAATCAGGGTCCGCAGTGCATAGCTCAGTTGGTTACCGAGGGGCAGAATTGCTAGAAGGTACAAGGTTCGAATTCCGCAGCCTACATTGTGGGTGCCTTATCTTCTGACTC
Organism: Eustoma russellianum; assembly: GCA_036186865.1. NCBI lineage: Eukaryota > Viridiplantae > Streptophyta > Magnoliopsida > Gentianales > Gentianaceae > Eustoma > Eustoma russellianum. The sequence continues at coordinate 3,453,028 of AP025062.1, forward strand.
CAATGTGGGTCTTGAGAGTGGGTCCCTAGTGTGAGTCTGTGTGTTTTGTGCCTCCCCCTAAGCGAACCACTGAGTGCCTGATTTACATTCTCCCAGCTGCCTCGTCGGACTGGGATGTGGGGACCCTTGGGGTTGGGTTCAACCTTTTGCTAGAAGATTACAACAATCAGGGTATTCATTCAAATCCCTTAATCTAATCAGTTGTAATAATGTGCATATGTTACTCAATGGGTAAATATCGATTTTCCCGCACTGATTCCTTACAATTTTATTTTTTGACATGTAAAATAAAATTGTAAAAAAACAGTGCGGGAATTAGAGAAAGAGAGAAAGGGAATTAAAGTTTCTCACATGTAAAATTTTATATTCTGCATAACAAACCAACTAAAGTCTCTTTGCGCGGTCATTTAGCCGGGCACTAATAAGTCCAGCCGAGCTGAACTGAGGAGAACCGACCTGGATAAAGAATAAAGAAAGTGACCAAGTATGGTACCCGAGTTGAACTGGATAAGGAAGAGCTGATGAGGACTGACCTGAACAAGGAATGAAGTGACCAAGTATGTTGACCGAGCTGAGGTGAATAAGAAAGCTGAACTGAAGATATGAAGACAAAATAAGGCCTGATTGAACTGAAGAAGACATGCAGGCTGAGGTGAAAGAAGAGCTAAAGAAAAGCAGAGAAGAACCAAAGTGAAGAAATGTTGAGCCTAGGTACCAAGGTGAAGCACTAACAAGGCAGCAACGCTAAGGCTGAGCTGTTACACTTAGTCTTGTAAATATTGTAACTTAGAAATTTTTTTAATGTATATAGCTGAGCAGAACTAGTATCTAGACGTTACCTTATACATTAGAATTCACTATAGATAAAAAGTAACCACTGTGCAAGTGGTAAAATAGATTCGTTACGTAGAAAAACACCCTTATAAATAAGGAACAACTAAGTAAATCTTTCTTTAACCTGAATGAATACAAATTCTTTCAATTCTCAACAGACACAACTCCGGCACGCTTTATAGAATTTGGATTATAGTGTATCTTCATGCATTGGAGGAAGAGAGAGAAATAAAGTATTAGCAAATGTAGACTTTCTATTGGAATTCTATCATATCCGAACCTCCATCTCAACTTCATACCTTGCATTATATCTTAACCTCTAATTCCAACTCTATATCTTTTTGTATCATATTGTTAAGATATAGATTAGGTGGCTGTAACTTCATTTCCACGATCATAGGGATTTGTTTGTATAAGCCTATAAATACTATCTTGTACAGCAAAAATGCCCTTTTCCTAAGGAACAAACTAACTTTACTATATTTGTGTTTTGAGATAATGATTTATGTAAGACCTTATGTTTTGAGACTAAATTAAAAACTCAATTCTTACTGGGTCTAATTTGCAATTATCAGGAGAATTGTTCGATGCTGGGGTTAGTCGCAGCCGACCATTTGATTATGTTTATCGGAACATTAAAACGCATGGTGTTTGGATCTTATAATCTCGATTGGGACTGGCTTGCCATACAGGGTTTGGGGTCTTAGGAGGCCATTAGCATCCCTGGTCAGCCAATTATCAGCATGAACTGCTTCTATCACAATGTTTGGCTCTCTGTGAACATCTTATAAACTCTCGCACATTTGAAAAGTAATATATCAGCTTTAAATCGTGCTTCAAAACATAAACAGAAAAAGGAATTTATTTGAAAAGGGAGTTGGACTGTGTGATAAACCCAGAACCCAGCTGATGAATACGACAAAGCATCTTTCGTTAGTCGGCAACAGCCAACATAAGTCAAGCTCGGCTAGCTAAGCTCTACTCAACCTCGGCCAACTCAGTTCCACCCCGAAGAGTTACTAGCCAGGATCACAAGGACATGATTTATGCTCTACTCCAGCCTCAGATCAGCCCGACCAGAGGCCAAAGCCATATCGGCACGGCCATGTCTGGTCAGCTCAGAGCACATACAGAGAGTTCAGCCCGGTCTGATCAGCCTGTTCAGCTCGGCTCGGTAGACCGTCCGGCCACTGTATGCTTAGACGGAATCATGCCACTCAAACAAGCTTGACCTCCCAGCCCGACATGTGGCAACGCTTGGCCTTCATGCAGCCTGGGATTGCCAGCGACGCAATTATCTATCTCCACCTGTCAACCAAGTAGAGGAGAGTTGACAGCACCACAACCACCAATTGCCGCGTGGCAGGCATGCAAACAAGAACTGCCACCAGGACAGCCAGATGTTATCACCGTTTTGCTCTAAGACAAGCAGACTTCAACTTCAACAGCTATAAATAAGAGATTCCTGAGCTGAAGCTAACCAAGTTCATTCGGGTCTAATTGAACTCCTACTTCCACTCAAAGTGTCTTAAGCTCGGCCAGAACTTAGTCTGATCTCACCCACATTAAACAACCACCCTCTCAAAAGAGAGCCCTTTACAGGTTACTTCAACCTATATTTCCGGTATTCTCACATGCAAATATGCTCATAACTGACTTGAGCGTCGGAGGGTTTTCCGAAAGCAATAGCCCTGGACCTCTAACGTTGTTTTTCCCTCTCAGGTCATAGAGACAAACCCTCACGAGACGCTAATAACATACCACAAGGATCATCTCTGATCCACTTAGTGAGGATCCGACCTCATCACTGTGTGTGTGTGTTTTTTTTTTTTTTTTGGGTGCAGACGACGAATTACTTCAGCCACACAAACTACGAAGTTTTATAAGCATGGCTGGACGCGAATGGAATCCGCTGGCCATCTTTCACTAAACCTTATAGCTATCTTTGCTAGTGACATAGTCATTCCATGATCCATTTCCGATCACCAGATCCAACCCTGGCTGGACGAGTAAGGAGGGCTTTGAGAATTGGTTGTTTCTTCATTTTGCCAAACTAATTGATTACAAACGAACAAATATAAATTAACTGGAGGCAAAATAGATGTTTCACATCAAACGGCTTAATTAAATAGTTTAATTTAGTTACTAACTTAGTCCAAAAACATATGAGGTATAAGAGTTGGATTTTAAACTTGAGAAGATCTATAGATCATCACCTTGAACTACATGGAATGTAAAAGTAGACTTTTTTTTTTTGAAAAAAAAAGTTTTTTCTTTTTTAAAAAAAAAGGAAAAGAAAAGTAACTGGAAAAGGAGAGAGGGGCGAAGTTTGAGTGATGGAAGGGCCGTGGGTTTTTGTTTTTTTTTCCATTTAATTACTTTTTAGATTTCAAAAATATTGTCATTCTTTTATTTTTTTAATATATTACAAATTACACTAAATTAATACGGCAGATATCCTTATATCATATGGAGTAATTTTTTTAGCAATAACTAGTGAATCATATTAAGTATAAATTTGCTTTTTTTTTTTTTACAATTACATGGTATTCACTTGCATACCCATTTGCATAGGTGCATTTGCCATGAACAATAATGACAATAATAATAAATATCAGTCTGCTCCTTTGTGGGACGGTAATCTTGAGCTTTTGGTTTAAACTATGCTTTTTTGTGTGGGACGGTAATCTTGAGTTATTTGGTTTAAACTTTGCTTCTTGGCAACATGGTAATCTTGAATTATTTGGTTTAAACTACGCTTTTTTTGTGTGGGACGGTAATCTTGAGTTATTTGGTTTAAACTTTGCTTCTTGGCAACGTGATAATCTTGAATTATTTGGTTTAAACTGTGTTTTTTTTGTGTGGGACGGTAATCTTGAGTTATTTGGTTTAAACTTTGCTTCTTGGCAACATAGTAATCTTGAATTATTTGGTTTAAACTATGCTTTTTTTTGTGTGGGATGGTAATCTTGAGTTATTTGGTTTAAACCTTGCTTCTTGACGAGACGGTAATCTTGATTTATTTGGTATAAACTATGCTCCTTGGTAGGATGATAATCTTGAATTATTTGGGTTAAACTCTGCTTCGGGCTAGTGTCTGCTTCGGACTAGTGTCTATTAGAGCATATAGTGTGATCAATATCTTTCCCACATTAAGAGGTCTATGTGGCCATATGCAGACACACACAGATATATACACACCACCCACACACACACATATATATCTCTATGTATGTATATATATGTGTGTGTGTGTATATATGTATACATGTGTGTGTGTATATATATGTATGTATATGTATGTGTATATACATATACTGTGTGTGTGTGTATATGTATGTATGTATGTTGAGGGCGGGCTTTGGGGCTAATGGTAAGGTTGCTGCTTTGTGACCTTGAGGTCATGAGTTCAAGCAGTAGAAATAGCCTCTTACACAAAGTGTAAGATAAGGCTGCGTACATCATATCGCAAAGCGATCCGGCCCCTCCCCAAACCCTACGCAAACGCAGGAGCCTAGTGCACCGAGAACACTATATATATGTATATGTATCTGTATATATATATATATTATATTATATATATATATATATATATATATATATATAAATCAAGGATGTATCATGATTTTTTGAGACCATAAGATCTTTTGCTTAGCCAAAAAACAATTCGGCTCGGTTTGTTTACCTAAACGAGCTTTAAAATTGATTCGAGTTCGGCTCGATAACACTATAACTGTTTAAACGAGCCGAACAGTTTGCAAACAGTTTGACTCGTTTAACTAAACGAACCCAAATAGGTGTTTGAATTTGGCTCGTTTAAGTAAAATTAACAAACGAACTCGAACTGAATACGAATCAAACTCGAACAGTTCACGAACCGTTTGGTTCGATGAACAGCTCTATTCACAACAACCATATGCGCAGCGAGAGGTGTCCCAAGCTGCATCCACAACACTTCGCACGCTACGTTAAACTTCAAAATGCAAATATATCAAACCATTAATACTTTGTAAAATCTAACTTTCATAATATAATTGGCTTTTATCAACATGTTCTACAGCTTGACTATACGTGAATATGGTGATATTAATGATAAATGAAAGGTTCTAAATCGTGGTTGGTAAAAAAATAATTGGTTCATGTTTAGTTATAATGTGATGGAACAAAGTAAAATAACTCACTAAATTGTATGCGTTTCTTATATTGTATAGTTGCAGTTGATAGACAGACGCAATTTTCATTTAAGTCATCAGAAAACAACCTATGTGTATTTCTAACATATGAGCAGGGGCGTTCACAGGGGGCACGGGGGGTCAGCCGCCCCCCCAACTCGGAGAAAAAATTTAGGTAGTAGGTAGATGCAGCTGTATTTTTGATTATCTAAATTTAAGGTATTTATTTTTTAATCTCAAAACTATCTCATGATATGTGATATATCTCAAAACTGTCTCAGAAATACAGCATCGGGATTAGTTGATAAGATGGACTCTTTTGAATTTGTATTTATCGGAAGGTTTATGTTGCAAATTTTGGGAATGACAAATACTATTTCAAAGATTCTACAAATAAAAGACCAACACATAGGCTGTGCTCCTAATATGATCAATGTGACAAAAAATGAATTACAAGAATATAGGCAAAGTGGTTGGGATTCTTTGTTGAAAGAAGTTGTTGAGTTTTGTGAAGAACATCAAGTTGATGTGCCTAACATGGATGATATTGTTAAAGGCCGTTCTAGAAAAAAGCTCAATGATGGAGAATCGACGATATATTTTCATCATTTTCGCGCAGAAATTTTCATAAAGGTACTTAATTTCTATTCATTGTAATACGTACACTATTGATCATTGATTTGTCTATATCTTGATTTTTTTCATATAAAATCTTAGGTAATTGACATCATTGCTACGGAAATGGATACACACTTCACCGAAGCCAGCACAGATTTACTTACTATCGGACCGTTTACTGTGTTACTTCGAGAAGGAAGTTTTTGGAACCATTTCAAATGAAAACATTATGCAACAATTTCAGAATTTGGGAACTCGAAGAAATTTGTTGCGGCCACCGATAATCCCTCCTGCTGCTCGTCCTTCATTTCGTAAATAAAAGGTATGTCGAGCGTCAAATTAATAACTTTTGTTGGATGTTGCTGATTGTTAATGTTGCTTATGAATAACTTTTGTTGGATATTGTTGATGGTTGCTTATTATTGTTGCATTTTGATTAGTGGATGTGTTGGTTTAGATTTTATGTTATAGTATTTGCATATATCTATATTGTAAGGGAGTTTTTGCCGGATTTTCGATGGAATGTCTATTGAGTCCGAAAAGGTGGACGGTGATCCCATAGTGTGAATTTTGCCCTCCCCCCTCCCAAAAGTAGCCGGTGCGTCCGCCACTGCATATGAGTATGGTTGCGTACATCTGACCCTTTCATATGAAGCTATAGGTAGGAGACTCTAAGGTAATGGGGGTAATGTTGTTGTTGCTCTTTAGTTTTAATGTGAAACTTTGAATGGGCTGATTCAAAAAAGAAAGGATATGAATCTTGAAACCAAAATTTTAACGAAAAGAATTATGAAAGAAAGTATAAGATATAAAGATGTAACATACGAGTGATGATATCAAGATCAGCCAACTTAAATAACTTTTGGGGATTGATCCTCAATGGAAGACAAGTGCCGGAGCTACTGACTTGTGTATTGAGAATGCAAACAAAAAGAGCCATGAAAAAAAATTGCCATGCAAATTCTGGCGGACTTCATTTTTTGTGGCTTCTACTGTTTCTGTTCTCTTTCATCAGTTTGAGGCATGACATATTCATTTATATACACTTTTGCCACCAGTGTATTCAAATATCTAGAAAAAAATTGAAAAATTACTAGTTAATTTTAACTAATAAAATGCGTAGATATGTATAGAACCTTTTATAAGGATGAATCACTATTCTGTGATTATTTTCTTTTGTTTATCAATATTATATTGGACCCCCAGCTCGGTACTTATATTTATTTCAGAAACAACATGAAACCTATTTTCTTAAGTTAGATATCCTGTTCTATTATCAGAATGATAGAAGTAACAACAATTGATATGATACCAATTGAAGTAAACAACGGATTCAAGAACACAATGTGTAAAACGCACAACACACTTTTATTGATATTCGGAAAATAACTCAAAACCGAACTAATACTCGCCGCCACTTGTCAATGACCCTACCCGGCATTGACTCACCAATCACCCTACCCGGGATTGGTATTTGGCACCCTTAGCCTTGACACTCTTGGCGCTCTTCGAACTCTTGAGGAATCTTGGCGCTCTTGTCACTCTTGAGGCACCATCTACTATGGCTGCCCCTTTATTTATAGACCAACTAGTCTAATCAAAACCAAACCCTAATAGGACTACATAAACATCATTAAAACAAATCCTAACTAGAATATATAAAGGCAACTTAAGGAATATTAAAATAATGTCTCTATCTATAGTTCCTATTTTTAGAAATGCTAATTTATCCAACAAATGACATGTTGAATCTACCACTTTAATTATTATCTTTTGCTTCTTCTCTGTTTTCATTGTTATCGTTATTCATATAGAATGGAAGAGTTATTATTTCAGTGTTTTATTCAGTGACTCCGGGGTAAGTGAACTCTCTATCATTTAGAATAGAGGTATTGTTCGCATGCCTCTCACCTTCTTTAGACCATAGCGATAACTTTTGCTGTTGTTGAGATATACTGCGCATGCATTGTTGTTTTATTCAGCGACTACGGTGTATAAACTTAACTATTTATATACGAATGAAAAGTATAATTAAGGATATGAAACCGAGAACGGTAAAGATTGCAACAATGATAATCCTAACATACTAACAAAGGATTTGTAGTGATGAAATATATTGTTGGCTATGACAATACAACATATTATCATCAATAATCTAAAGACAGATTGATTGTTTGAATGAACTCCTTATAGATGAAAATTTCGACAGGTATAAAAGTGTAAGAGTTCAAATATGTCTTGAGAATTTTGTTTATATTTTTTTGTTTTTCACACGGGCTGTTACATGTAACATTAACACGTCTAATAATTAGTATTAGAACAGAATCTATGCTTGTCACGTTAAACATAATTTTTCTATCTTATATGCAACGCCCACTATAATGTAAAAAAGACCACCGTATACTATGAGTTTTTGAGACCAAACCCACCGAAATTATACAAAAGATATATCAGCTTAAAAGATGATCTTATCTTCAAACTATTAGGGTCCATTTCACAATATGATGTGTTTCATATGTATGTCCCATATGCAGGACCTGTTAAAAGTGTATGTATGCCTAACTATCATAGTCCATTTTTTGTCCATCTTTTACGTAAGGTCCACCGTATTTTAAAGAGGACCCTCGTGTACTATGTGGAAAGGACTAGTGTACTATGACGCTTTCGAAAAAGGTTTATGGCTAGAAATCTCAACCGGACCTCTATCAGATTGTCCTACGGTGCGATAGGAATGAAAGTCAGGTGCCCACTACCATGTACGCTTACCTGGAAAGAGTCGAAAATCTTGCACGGGACAAGAATCGAACTCTCGCTATTTTCTCGAGCCTCCGTTACTGAAACTATTGGGATATGTCCTGAGGACACGATGACTCTTTCAAGACGACCCACATCATTGTAAAAGGAGTAAAGATATGTCATGACTATTTGAGAAACAAAATATTAGAATATTATATATTTATTGAACATTTTATCCCATTTTCCTGAAATTTTCTAATACATTACATGTATGTTTAGTTTAATTTGGTTCTAGTAAACGTTAAATACAAATATATGTCATTCAGACAATAAGTGGAATAACAAAAACACTCATACCCAGTATATCTCAACGACATCAAAAGCTATCGCTAGGGTCTGAGAAATAAGTGTAATAAATCAAGAATATAGAACATGCAACCGAACATATAGACTAAGATGACAAGGTTAATGTTATTTCTAAAAAAGAACACAAAAGGAGCAGTTAATGTTGTTGTATTATAATGTGACTCTCTAAAAGAAAATTGTCACGCAAAAAATGTTTTATATTGTAAATGGTACACGTATATCTTATTAGTGAGTCCACAACGATTTTGTCAACAAATATCGGAATTTGTGGTCCAAGATATCTCATTTTCGAAACTATATAAATGGGTTATCGCATGCCCACTGCTAACATAAACCGAAAATACTGAAACACCCAAAATGAAGTCGACCACAAAGATTTCCATGGTGATTTTCTGCATGGCTCTCATGGTTTGTGTTCTTAACACACAAGTCAATGGCTCTGGCACTCGTCTTCCGTTGAGTATCAACACTCAAAAGATTGATGTTCGCGACGTTGGACGTATGTTATATCTTTCTATGTCGTATTTTTTTTTTTTCAAATTAAGAACCAACTCATTTTTTTACCCACCAAGATTTAGATCCGCCCATTTATTATTAAAAATAATATTGTTACATTTGATGGCGTTCTCAGTGCATTAGGTTTCTGCGTTTGTATAGGGTCCGGAGAGGAGCCGGATCACTTTGTGGTCTGATGCACGCAGTTTACCTTACACTTTGTGCAAGAGACAGTTTCTATGGCTAGAACTTGTGACCTCAAGGTCACGAAGCATCAACCTCTTGTACAAAGTATAGGGTAAGGCTGCGTACATCAGATCGCGAAGCGATCCGGTCCCTCCGCGGGCCCTACGCAAACGCAGAAATCTAGTGCGACGAGAACGCCCATTGAGGACCGGCCCTGGAGCAAATGGTAAGGTTGCTGCTTTGTGACCTTGAGGTCGGGTTCGAGACGCAGAAATAGCCTCTTGCACAAAGTGTAAGGTAAGGCTGCCTATATCAGATGGCGAAACGATCCGACCCCTCCCTGGACCATGTACAAACGCGGGAGTCTAGTGCACCGGGTATGTCTTTTGAGGGCGGGCCTTGGAGCAACTGGTAAGGTAAAGCTGCGTATATCAGATCGTGAAACGATCTGACCCCTCTCCGGACCCTACACAAATACGGAAGCCTAATACACCGGAACCACTTTTTACATTTGATGGTGCATAAGTCTAGAAACTCATTGATGAAAAGCAAACACATGGTTAAGGAAAATGATATTTGCTTCTACATTGTATTATGGTTTGATATATTTGTAATTTGAATTTTAACCTCTGTGTGTGAATTGTTTGTTGTCTATGCAGCTTGCAAAAACCAGTGCAATTTTGGTTGTTGTGACTGTAACACATACAGGTACCCTCCACTGTGCAGGAGGTGCTGTTGGCCGTATAATCCACCCACTTCTGGCTAATATAAATCAAGAGATGTGTTGTAGCTTCTATTATTGTTATTATTATAAAAATAGAGCGGATGTATTTTATGTTTTATTTCAGTGATTACATGGCGATGCTCTATTATCAAAGTATTATCATGTGTTTATGGCCGCGAAGGATAATAACAGCAACAACCATAAAAAACCACAAGAATTATATTCAGTATATTCCAATAACATCAAAAAACTATCGCTAAAAATAACAACAACAATAATAATATATATAGACTTGAGATGACAGCAAAAACTATCGCTAGAGATAACAACAATAATATATATAGACTTAAAATAAATAGAAGGCATTAAACAATCGCGACAGCTCATGCGTGTATGCAGCGAATGACCAAATGGCGACTACATCTACACCCTCTAGGGCTCCTCCAAGAATCAAGTTGTAATAGACTTACAGTATTAAATTTTAATAAGTTTACTTAACAAGTAATTTCGCCGTTGTATTACTTATTATTTTGTAAAAGAAAAAAAAAACAATGTTAGCCTATCATCAAATACTTCATACATTTAATGAATAATTTATTGATCCCAAAAAAAAAAAATTTATCCTCATGTATTCTCTACTTATTTTCCTCCATTAACGTATTCTTCCATTAACGCCGCTATCTCCCTTACACTTCTGGCATTTCTTGTTTAAAAAAAAAAAAACTTAGCAGTCCTTTTTTTTCTTTTTCTTATTCGAAGTATAAGAAACTACAACAACAACACATACTGTGCATATACCAACAACAGCAAAAGCTATTACTAGAATATGGGAAAGGTGAGAGGCACATAAACAATACCTCCATCCCAAAGGATAGAGAGTTCGCTTTCAGGGAGACCCCTGGCTCTATATGTACCTGCATATACACATAGTGAATGAACAAATAATGAAAGACAAAAATAAACACAGAAAATGCAAAGTCAACCTAACATTAACAGAGTATCCAAGCCCCTTTATATACCTTAAGCTGCCTATATATCATGTCTAAACCTCGCTAACCTTAGTCTTTCGTTTCCATGAGCTCATATCCTGGATCATGTCCTCAGAAAGGTGAAAATCTAGTAGGTCATGTATAATCCACTCCTCCTAAGTCAGTTTGGACCTACCTTTACTTCTTTTCCCTCTATAATGAGGCTTTCAGCTGCTCTAACGGACGCCATTGTCGGTCTGCGCTTTACATGCCCAAACTATATCAGTCTTCCCTCTCTTATCTTACCCGCTATACTAGCCACCCCTAGCCTTTCCCTAAATACCTCATTTCTGAGTATGTCTAGCCTTGTACGTCCACACATCCACCTCAGCATCATCATCTTTGTCACTTTCATCTTCTGCGATTGTGTCCTCTTCATGACCCAGCATTCTGTCTCATATAACATCACCGACTGCGCTGCCACCCTATAAAATTTTCTCTTTAATTTAGTTGGAAAATTCTTGTAATACAGCGTCTCTGAAGCCGTTCTCCACCTACACCAAAATATAAGAAACGTATAGAAAAATTCAACATAATAATTGGTAAAATAGCACAGAGATTTCTTTCTTTTATATATATGTGTGTGTATATATTAGGAAAAAATCCCTTGGTGGTATAACGTTATCAAATATATGTTATTGGTGGCCATATAAACATATGTTGGTATACACACGTCACGTGCGACGAATCTTGTTTTGTCATTTGGCAGTAGAAACCCCCTCCTATATACGGATTAAGATCTCCTGACTCCTTTTAAGGGGTATTGAATGACCTCTTGACACGTGCCACACAGGAGGTGGTGAGACTGGGTGAGGGTCACCCAACCCATCCTCACCACCTTCCTGTGTGCCACGTGACGGGCAGTCCCAAAGGGGGTGAGAGGGAGGGGGTGAGAGGATCTCGATCCCCTATATACCCCACTACTCTTGAAATCTTTCGACTTACCAGACAACCATAATAATTTGTCTAAACAATGACTATGCATTAGTTAATGAAGAGATTATAGAAATCAAGATATGGCAGGCTATCGTTCTTTTATTTTTATTTTTTTAGTGCTATTACATTAATAGATTATACAGTCAATGCCAAAGTAGAACATACAACTAGTTATATAGAATTAAATTGCACTGGATTTTAAGTGTTGATATATTTACATAATGATTATTAAATTCATTTACCGAAAGTAAAATATAGAAGAAAAAAATAAGTTAAACTTTGTTAGTGTGTTTAAATTGTACATTTGAGATGCCACAATCGCGGTAATGATTCGTTACTTAGTGGTAGGCGGTCAAAATATAACATATATATACATACACACACACGAACATACGAGCATATGCTTCGTTTCCTAGGACAAATTGGAACAGTGAAGCATCATAAGTATGTAGAAGACCATCGCAACCTCGTCATCAGAACATCAAACCTGATTGGACGGGGAAGAAAAAAAAAAGAAAAAAGTGAAGTCTAAACGTATATGACACGCAAAAGAAATTCGGTTTTGGTGAGACGTAATCTGAATTGTAGTTCAGATTCAAGTTGGTTTAGTGTTCTTTTTCTTTTTTTTTCTTTTTCAATTTCTCCATTCTCTCTCTTTTCCTTCTCCTTTTTTCTTTGTGTAATGCGAAGTTTTTATTTGGACTGCATAGTTATCAGGTAATCTAATTTTGTAACTTTATATCACCTTATATTCAAATCGATCTATGCTGGAAAAAGTTTTGTAACTTCATCATCGAAATTAAGTTGTTGATTTTTGCCGTAGATGATTAATAATATGCGCGAAGTATGTATGTACATAGAATAACCGATAGGAGGATATGAGTATTTCAATATTAATGTAATTAATTACAGAATGTCCTTGAAAGAAATCAGAATCTATAGGATTGATTCTTATTGTTCTGTAATTTCTGAGATCTTATTGATCTCAAATTCCAATTTTTTCCATGTATAATAGATCTCATGATTTCATAGCTGTTAGAGTCTTCATTCAGAGGCTATAAATAGGCATGTGTGCATAAATACTTATTATATACAAATATACTTCATTCTTCTTTATGGTGTCAGAGCTCAGGAGCTTTATCATATTCATTCCTCATGGCTACTGAGACTTTTTCCTCAGCCAGTACCATAGACACTTCTTCTGCTCCAAATGTTACCACGCGGGCAGGGTCTTTCAACTCCCAATATGATGGGATCTTTATGGTTGTTACTGATCACAAGGTGACGTGGAGCAAATATCCCTCCTGGTCTAAGGACATGGAGATGTTCATCACGAAATCGTAAAGAGAACTACGGACAAAATTTTCTCAACTCTAATTGTTTAAATGTATTGTGTAGTTTCTTTGAGTAATATATCTGTAAATACATCTTGATATCTTATAAACGTTGTTTCGAACACAAATGATATATTCCAAAATCTCCGTTACTCGAGCATCTTTACCCTTGGCTATGAACTTTCTTTGAATCCTGCTCCAACTGCTATTTGCCCAAAATTTAAGCATTGGAATGAAGAAATATGTTTTTGATATATTCAGTATACAGAGTGCTAGCGTACATATACAACTCAAGTTACAACCACCTCTACAATCAAGGAAAATCTTTATCTACAAGAGTCTATTATCCACAAACTAGTTAGCCTAATATATTTCAACTAGTTAGCCTAATATATCTCAACTACCAAAACAAATATCACAATACTCCCCCTCAAGTTGGAGCATGAATGTCGATAATGCCCAACTTGCCCAAGAAATGCTGAAACGCTGTTGGCCCTAACGCCTTGGTGAACCCATCGGCAAGCTGATGAGACGCTGAAACTTTGCGAGGAATAATGCGCCTAGCCGAATAATGTTGACAAACAAAATGACAATCTATCTCGATGTGTTTGGTGCGTTCATGAAAAACAGGATTAGCCACAATATGCAACGCGGCTTGATTATCACAATGAAGCTCCACAGGGGCGGTAACAGGGAGGCCAAGATCGGCTAATAATTGACGCAACCAAACAATCTCACTAGTCGCATGAGCCATGGCACGGTATTCGGCTTCAGCAGATGAACGAGAAACAACTGGTTGTTTCTTGGACCGCCAAGAAACAAGTGCCGACCCAAGAAACACCATATATCCTGTAGTAGAACGTCGTGTAATGGGACAACCAGCCCAATCAGCATCACAATATGCCTGAAGACGAAGAGAAGTGTTTGCGGAAAAGAAAAGTCCCTGACCAGGCGCACGTTTGAGATAGCGAAGCAAATGGAAAACTGCATCTAGATGACACTTTCGAGGCATATTCATAAACTGACTCAAAGTATTAACCGCAAAACAAATATCAGGCCGAGTAACCGTAAGATAAAGCAAACGTCCAACGATGCGACGATAAAACGCAGGATCATCAAGAAGGGGATCAGAGTCAGAAAAGTGAACCTTTTGATCGATTGGAGTGCTAGCAGGACGACAACCAAGGAGACCACATTCCATTAGAATATCAAGAACATACTTACGCTGGTTGAGTACCATACCAGAAGCAGAACGAGCAGCCTCAATCCCGAGAAAATACTTGAGAGGACCAAGATTCTTGATCTTGAACTTATGATCAAGATATGCCTTTAATGCGGTGATGCGAGTAAGATCATTTCCAGCCACAATGACATCATCAACATATATTAAGACCACAACAAAAGACGAGTCAGTAGACAACATAAATAACGAAGGATCGGCAGGAGATTGAGTATACCCAAGCGCCACGAGGGAGGAGGTGAATTTGGCATACCAATTACGCGACGCTTGACGCAAACCATATAAAGACTTCTGGAGTTTAAAAACAAGGCGCTCCCCCTGACGGGAAAAATCAGGTGGGATGCGCATATAGACATCCTCTGTGAGATCACCATGAAAGAAAGCATTGTTCACATCAAGCTGATGAACATGCCAGCCGCGGGCGACAGCAACGGCTAAAAGGCAGCGAACTGTAACCAGCTTGGCAACCGGAGCAAAAGTCTCATGAAAATCAATCCCTTCAATCTGTGTATAACCACGAGCTACCAAGCGCGCCTTATAACGCTCGATAGTGCCATCAGAATTATACTTAATTTTGTAAACCCATTTTGAATCAATGGTACGTTTGCCGGGTGGTAAAGGAACAACGGTCCACGTTTGATTCGCCTCAAGTGCAGAAATCTCCTTTTGCATGGCTTCACGCCAATGCGCATGCTTAACCGCCTGACTAAAAGAAACGGGCTCATCGCCTTTGGTAATGGCCGCGACATAACCATGATAAGACGAAGATAAACGATCATACGAAAGAAAGTTAGATAAGGGAAATACCATAGAGTTGGCCGTTGAAGTAGGAGATGCCGCCGATGGTACAAGGGAAGGAGGCAAAGCAACGTCAAAATCCATGAAGCGACGGGACAATTGACGAGAGCGTAAACTACGGGTACATGTTGAGGCTGGGACCGACTGAATGGGCTGTACCATCTCAGCCGAAGAGGTGGATGGCTGGACTGGGCCAGCCGAACACGAAGGAGAGGCTGGAGCGGGTTGTGCTGGATCAGCCGAACAGGAAGGAGAGGCTGGAGCGGCGCTGGGGGCTTCAGCCGAAGGTGCGGCAGACACACCTGGGCTATAAAATGGTGATTCAACAAAGACAGGATCCGGAACTCCAGAAAGAACACCTGTGTTCCGGGTTGGAGAGCTGTGGGAGGAAGCAACAGGCGAAACAGCAGCAAACGGAAATATAGTCTCATAGAAGGACACATCACGAGTAACATAGATTTTACGACTGGATAAATCAAATACTTTATAACCTTTTTGAGAGTGGGGATAACCAAGAAATATGCCAGGTGCAGAACGCGGAGCAAACTTATCACGATGACCATGATAAGTGTAACCATAACATAGACAACCAAAAACACGGAGATGTGAATAAGTAGGTAAACAACCCTTTGAAAGTTCATATGGCGTTTTATTATGACGAATAGTAACAGGCATACGGTTGATAAGATAAGCAGCAGTAAGAACGCATTCCCCCCAAAACATAATAGGCAAGTTTGCATGGAAACGAAGAGCACGGGCTACTTCTAAAATGTGACGATGTTTACGCTCAGCAACCCCATTTTGTTGCGGAGTATAAACACAAGAGGTTTGAACTTCTATACCCTGGTCAGAATAATAATTAAGCAAAGAGGCATGTGAAAATTCTAACCCATTATCACTACGAACACATTTGACACCCTTGGCAAACTATGTACGAACCCATTTAAAGAAATGTAACAAATAACGACTCGTTTCTGACTTTGAACGCATCAAATAGACCCAAGTACTACGACTGTAATCATCAACAATAGTCAAGAAATAATGTGCACCAGATAAGCTAGGCGTTTTATAAGGCCCCCAAATATCACAATGAATAAGATCAAAAGGTTGCATAGTGACGCTAGTACTAAGAGGGAAAGGCAAACGAGTTTGCTTTGCGCGATTACAAGCATCACAAACAATGTCTTTAGCAGAAACAACAATAGAAGGAATAAAACGAAACTTGGAAAAAGGAAGATGACCCATTCGATGATGCCAAATGGTGTCATCACATTTTATTGCGGCATAGACAGGAGAGGCTAAATAGGAAGGGGCCGAATACTGTTGAAGCTGATAGAGACCATCATGCTGCCTACCCACTCCAAGCAGCTTCCTCGACGGCATTTCCTGCACAACACAAAAACCCGGGCCAAAACTTAGCATACACTTCAAATCCTTCACTAAGCAACTGACAGAAATCAAATTGAAAGCAAACTCAGGAACGCCCAGAACATCATGCAGGACTAATGAATCCGAAAGCTTGACCGTCCCTATGGCACGAACGGCCACACGTGTACCATCAGGAATTTGAACCGTAGCTGCCACCTTGTCAGTAATAATAGTAGTAAAGAGTGACAGATCATTAACAATATGTGCGTTGGCTCCACTATCAAAAAGCCAAGATGAAGACGAAAAGGAAACAGTACACGAATCTGGCGTGACTTTCACCTGAACATTCTGACCAGAATTACCTCCATTCAAATGGTCGACAAACTGAGCCAACTGATGCTGCTGAGCAAGAGTGAGGCCTACAACGGACTGTGTTGCCATGACATAAAACGTTCGAATGTATTGGACGATGACCAAAAAACAAATTGAGGACTCTGAATGAAGACAAAGCCGAAAGAAAAAATATTGGAAATATTGCAAACTGATGACTTTCGAAAAAAACGGTGCTGATGACTTTCCAAAAAAAACAATCAAAAAAAAAACAATGCTGATGACTTTCGAAAGCACCAGCCGAAGACCAAACAATTGCAAACTGACAATTTGCAAAAACAAACGGCCGAAACAATGAAGTCGCCGAAAAAAGAGGAAAAATGGTGAATATCGCAAGAACGACGATGGAAACGACAACCGATGAAATGGATCAAACTTGCTCTGATACCATGAAGAAATATGTTTTTGATATATTCAGTATACAGAGTGCTAGCGTACATATACAACTCAAGTTACAACCACCTCTACAATCAAGGAAAATCTTTATCTACAAGAGTCTATTATCCACAAACTAGTTAGCCTAATATATTTCAACTAGTTAGCCTAATATATCTCAACTACCAAAACAAATATCACAATATGGAAGGTAGAAAATAGTGAAAATTTTCTCTTATACTCTATAACTAGAGAAATTTGGACGACATCTTGAGAGATGTACTCCAAAAAGGATAATATATCTGAGTTGTATGAGGTTGAAGCCTACCTTCAAGATATCAAGCAAGGTGACATGATTGTCACTTCACTCAACTCACGCAGGCATGGCAACAAATTGATGACTTTGAGTCATATAACTGGACTTGTAATGATGATGCTCAGCGTTATAAAGAGCTCAAGGAGACAAAAAGAATCTTCAGATATCTGATTGGCCTAAATACTGATATTGATGGAGTGAGGAGCAAAATCTTGGCACTAAACCTATCCCCAGCACTAAGACTATTTTTTCTCTCAAGTCAAACGCGAGGAAAGCAGATGGTAGAACATGTATTGTCATCCAGTTAAACGACCATCTCACACATCTACTCTACACACCAATTCTTACTGTAACTGCCGCAAAAAAAATCTGGTCATACTATCAAGGAATGCTAGAAACTACATGGAAAATCTGCAGCAAGACAAGACATCAAGACAAACATTATCTGGTGATTCCGAAAACCGCCTACGAACAACACAAGTTATGCCAATGCACCAGCTCAAGTCCCACCAACTGGTAGAAACCTGCGAACCAAGGCTCACATTGAGACTCTTCTTACGCTACTAAATCAACAGTCACCAGAAGCTCAAGTTCTTATTTAGGCTTCTATGGCCAATGCACGTAACCCTATCTACAATCAAATTCAACTATGGATAGTTGACTTAGGGACTTTTAATTTCTCTCACATTACATATTATAGACTATAAGTAATAACAGATGATAAAACAACTCCAGAAAGTAGACTATAAGTAATAACAGATGATAAAAGAACTCAAGTAATAGGCACAGAGACAATAAAAATAAATTTTAATCTAACCTTAAAGAATGTATTGCACATGCCACATTTAAAATTTCTTATCTTGTGGTGCTCTGGATGCGCATGGGTAATCATAGTGACTGTAAATTCAGCATCTTGATCTGTTATGATTAGTAATAAGCCCGTTCTCCTCTTTCAAAGGGTCTTTGTTTTTTTGCTTGTTTTCAGCAGTCTGCCATTTTGCTTTGACTTTTCTGTTAGGTGGCCATCCCTGGTGTGACAGAGGGGGTGGAGAATGGGAGATGGGTCAATTGGATTTTTCTGTTCTGGGTGATCTTATGAAGTGATTTTATTTTCTTAACGAGTATGTCTTGAAATTGAATTACTTTTGGAGATTTTCCTTTGTTTGAAATGACATTTTGGAGACTTTACTGTGGCTTCGTACCTGGATTCAGGTGAAATGAAGGGAGATGTAGCAGCTGTTGATTTAGTATTACTATTTTCTCTAATCTCAGTGTTTTTTAGGGATTGAATTGCTGCAACGATGCCTATAGCAGATATAATGTTGTTTTTGGTGTTATTCTGGTCTTGACACTGTTTAGGTCCTGGAATCTGATTCCATATTTTTTCAGAAATATTTGAACTTTGTTCATTTATGCATATCTAAATAAGAATTTCTAATATCCTTTAGGGGGATAAAATAATATACTGAGTGTGGGCTTTGGTTCCAGTACAGAGCAGACGTTATTAGGTATCTTGCCAATGGCCGATGAAAAGGTAGATTTGGGAGATGATAATATGCAATATCATGGAGGTGGGACGATTCATGAAGATGATTTGATTAACGAGGATGACGAATATGATGATCTGTGCAATGATATTAATGTTGCAAAAGGATTTAAGCATATGCAGATGTTTGATACACCATTCCCTTGAGGTTGATAATCGCGTTTGTACCTTGTTGGCTGATCTGACAACTGCTTTGAGCAGCCTCATGTCCTTTGTTAGAGTTCTGGTTTGTGCTACCTTGTGCGGGACCTGGGTTATTGGGTGCATTCAGTTTGATACTGGTCTATGAAGTACTTTGGCTATTTTGGTTTGTGCTGCCTTGGGAATTCTGTGTGGCCCCTTGGTTAGTACCTTGACTGTTTTGGTTTGTGCTGCCTTTGGGAGTTCGGTATGGTTCCTGTTTTAGTACTTTGGCTGTTTTGGCTTAGTGGTGCTTTACGAGTTTTGTATGGTTCTTGGGTAAGTAATTTGGCCATTCTGGTTTGTGCTGCATTGGGAGTTTTGCATGTTTTCTTGGTTATTCTTCTGCATGGCTCCCTGGCTATTCTGGCTATTAGCATTTGGGGTGTTGCGTTGTTTGGCTCCTTGCTTACTAATCATCACGCTTCTGCTGCCAGTGTTTTGTGAGGCATCCCGACTCTGCTAGCATGTTGGTACGGTACCTGTTGGTTTTGGTTGTTACCTAGGTTGGTTGAGGCTTGGCTCACAGTTTGATTGCTATCGGTTATCCTTGTGTGTATATGGCTGCTATAATCAGCTGCGAATTCAGTGCAAACGCATTTGGTGTATGCAATTGTTGTAGGGAAGAAGATGCAGATGGAGGAAAGCGTGAAAAGAAGAATGACATTGTGGGATGGCTCCATACGTGTGGTTTTGGAGGTGGTGACTAGAGTAATGCAAGATGTATTTTTCTGTTTTTGACAGAGATGAGCTGCACTCCTTTATATGCCTATCTTGGAGAGAGAAACAAATTATGCATTGGCATTGCAACTTAGGATACTTCTGCTAATCTCAACCACTTAACTTCATCTTCCTTTGGGGTTAATATTAGGCTATTTTCGCCAGAACATATCCTAATGGTTCTAGGTAGGAGGTTTCGAAAGGAACGTCAGGAGTTCAAACCTTGCCGAATGTAAGAATGTTTGAACGCCCTCCAGGCTAGCTGCATAGTGTGGAAACACTATTAACATGTGGAATAACATGATAAGCTGACAGATCAGCCCGCCGGTTGTTCCTTCGGTGCCAATGGGCTCCTTGTGCTGTCTCTGTGCTATGACAAACTTCTGTTAGTGGACCCTGGAAACCTGATTTACATCCCTACACATCCTATGGGGCCGGAGGTGGCAAGGACCCTTACTGGTTTGGGTTCAAACTAATATTAGGCTGTTAGCCTCTATTGCAGGGAAGTTGTTTTAGACAAATTATCCATCCTTCCCGGTGAGCTAAACCAACTAATGTCATGCACTTGATCGTTCTGGTTGCATTTTGTTCAACTGCTTTGTCTACTGAGAGGGGGACTAAAGTCACATCTGCTTCTTCGAGGGGAACAGCCTGAAATTCTGACAGGGTACAATCTGATCTCCAAGTTATATAGCAATGTAACTTGTATTGCTAGATCACTATATGCAAGAAGAGAGGATATGCTTTCAAGGCATGCAAATTCCGTAGCAGGCAGTACTGGATGCGTTGAATGGCTAAACAGCTACCTAGAGCGTTCTTGTGTTGGGATTAATTCGAGATACGTGTGATGCGCAGCACGTTGATAAGGTTTATACGAATTAATCATAAGGTGGACGTTATGTATGATAATATTATATGTCACATATGTCACGTAATAATATTAATTATTACGTAAAACATCCACACGTTAAGTGATCATCGGGTATGTTTGTGGATGTATAGTGTGGTCTAAATGGAAACCCCGAATATGTAGACAGTCATATGGTCAGAGACCGCGATGGATGAGCTCAAAGTGCAGCGACCATAAAGTTACGACATCTGGTCCCTGAGGGGCGACAACCCACGTGTGGCTTGTAGATAATTATTGGTACAATAATTAAATATTGGATAATATTTAATAGGAAGATAAGGTTGAGTTTTAAATTTAAGATTAAATTTAAAACCTTATCTTCCCCTCTATATGAAGAACGCTTCACCTCCTCATATCAGAGTGTGAAAAACGGCTGCATACAGAAAAGAGAGAAGGTGTGCCAAGTTTTCTATAAAGCCCACACTGCCTAGCCTCTCCATCGGGTAAAGCAGTGAATTGTTGAAACCAGTCAAGGGGTGTATCAACAATTGGTGGGAGGTCGTGAATCCTTGGATCACGCCAGATTCTTCATCAGCCGGAGCAGTTGCAGTGTACGTGATCAGATTAACAACGGCAATGGAGCAAGGTATATTTTCGCATTTTTGTTACTTTGTCCATTGATTCGATTAAACGGTCCTATTCAGGGGTTTATTAAATTAAATCCAACAAGTGGTATCAGAGCGGGTCTAATCGAATCATTATGTTAATCTGTTCATATTTGAAAATAAAAATTTTTCGGGTTAAAAACGTTTTTCCGGAACAATTTTTGTTGAAGAAAAGTTTCAGTTTTCTTTTGCTTTTAAAAAGGAATCCCACGTTTTCGAAAAAAGAGGCGCTGGCGCTGGTGGCCAGCACCTAGTTCTTCAAACATAAAGAAAAGTTTCAGTTCGATTCCTGCGGCCGAAATTTTTGGATTATGTTTTTCTGGAATTATGCATTTTAATAAATATTATGCTGCACCCTATTTCCACCAAAACTGGCTCCGGCCTGGTGGCTAGAGTCCCTGCCAGTGTATGGAAGGTCCCAGGTTCAATCCCTCTTGCGAAAAATTCGGCTGCTGTAATTTTTGAAATTTCGGTCTCTGTTGAATACAAATTTAAAACCTCCTATAATTTTAAACAAAAATTCAGTTGGCCTACTGGTTAGCCCCTGGAACTGTGTATGGGAGGTTTAGGGTTCGAAACTTAGGCCTGCCGAATTCTGGAAAAGTTTTTTTGGGGCTCTCTGGCGGGCTGGAGCTTCAGCTGGCGGTTTGGGCTCGGTTCTGGGTCTGACCCGGTCCGGCTGTGTTCCAGAAAAAGGGCTTCAGCCCAAATCCAATTCAGACATTAAAAAAAAAGGAGTTTCAGATGGGCTTTCAGATTTGGTCCCAATTCGGTTCAGGAAAGGGCTTCGGCCCAATACAGATTCCAAATAAAAAAACAAAATCCGGAAATCAAAACGGGCCGGGCGGGTTCCGACCCGACCCGGCCCCAGCCCCTTTATTTAGTTTTAATTTCAGTTTGTTGTTTATGTGTATATTATTATTATTTTGGATAAAGTAAATAATAATAAAATTTCTTATTATTATTATTTAAAGTTTATTTTAAGGAAATAGTAGTAATAACAAATTGTTGTTTTTATTATTATTTTAAAGTCTCCTTTTAAAGAATAATAATAATGATGATAATTTAATTATTATTGTTATTATTATTAAAGGAAAATAGTAATAATAAATAATTATTATTATTATTTTAAAGTTCTTTTAAAGGAAAATAAAGTAAATAATAATGATAATAATTTGATTATTATTGTTATTATTTAAGGTTTATTAAGGAAAATAGTAATAATAATAATAATAGATTCTTGTTATTATTATTATTATTTTAAAGAAATCCAAAATAATAATAATCAAGTGTTAAGTTTAATTTCCGGTTATTGCATTATTATGTTTACATACATGCAGTTAATTGTTTATTTATTTATTTATGCCTTATGTTTATGCATGTTAACAAATAAATAAAATAAAGTTAAGGAACTTAACCCAATAAGGATCCGAATCTTGCTTGACCCGGTTTGACCGAGTTCAACCAAGTTAATTCGATGGGTTAAGTTGACTGAATTGACCAACACTTATCAATCAATGCGGTTTATACTCGTGATAGATGACTCATTGAGTTGTGATAAAAACACCGTACACATAGTTTTGTCTAAGAAAGCCGGTACTTAAGCGAGACCATTGTGACTCCACCGGTGGCCTGGAAATTATGTGGAATGGTAATACACCCTTATGGCAAGTGGGTATTGCTGAATCGGTTCTCTTCACACTCAATGTGACCCATTATAAGGTTATATCACTTGTTATATTGATTGATAAAAATATTGTTTCTTAAACCGTAAGGAGAACTGAGCTTGGTTCAAGGTGGTTCTTATTTGAGCCGTAAAGGGAATCAAGCTAGTTCAAATTGGTTTAAGTAAAACAAAACGGATGTTGGTGTTAAGTATGCACGGTACGTGCAAAAGGGTCAGTCAGTAAACTGCGGATCATATAGAACCATAAAGTTACGCGACTTAGCAAATGTAGGGCTTTAATATGATCCCCTTAAAGTGCGGCAATCATATCATCGCCACTACATTTGTTATGATCGTGAAGGGCATGTATGTGTTGGAGGCAATCATTGACCGGCCCAAAGGAAGGTGTGATTGTCGAAGACACATATGAGCATGGTAGTGGACCCAAATAGGGCCGGCGGCGAAGCTTTAAAAGCGTAGGTTAACTCATCGGCCCAAAGGAAGGTGGTTAACCTGTGCTTGGAGAGCCGTCATATTGACCACTACACCCAATTGTTGAAAGGTATTGGGATGACTCCAAAGAGCCCCAATATTGGAAGACAATTGGTAGATGGAATCGGGGTTCTATTTTGATATTTGGTTTTATGCAGTTTAAAGATTACACGTGTTGTGTATTTAAGTCCGTTTCTTGTTTGCTTTTCAGCAATAATGCATAACATTAAGGATATTCCTACAATGAATGGTTCAAACTATAAGCAATGGAAAGGTCAATTTGAGATCTTTCTGGGGATTGCTGATCTAGACAATGCGTTACAGATAGATCGTCCAGCTGTGCTAACAGACGAAAGTACTAGTGAGGAAAAATCTCACATGGCACGCTGGCTACGATCAAATCGCATGTGTCTTATGATCATGCAAAAGACTATCCCCAAATGCTTCAGGGGACACGTTTCTGAGTCCACGACGGCTAGAGGATTTTTAGCCGATCTTGAGCAAAGATATGTAAAGAACGAGAAAGCCGAGGCAGGCAATCTCTTAAAGAAACTTTGCTTGAAATAGTACCGTAGAATCGACAACATAAGGGTGCATAAAGTTATGAATGCTGTCGCCACCAAGTTTGGTGGTAAGAAACGTAAAGCTGCGGAAATGGTTACTGTGCAAAAGGCAAGTCAAAAGGAAAAGGGGATGCCTACTACTGACACGCCCAAAAGCATGACTTGTTTCTTTTGCAATAAGGAAGGACATTTAAGGAAGAATTGTACCGGTTATATATTTTGTCTCAAGAAAAAGGGTACATTCTTAGTTTGTTCTGAAGTTAATTTTGTTTCGGATATAGCCACTTGGTGGGTCGATATTGGAGCCGCGACTCACCTATCTGTGACTATGCAAGGTTGCCTAAGCCATAGAAAACCGAGAGATGATGAAAGATACGTCTATTGAGGAAATGGCAGCGGCATAAAGGTTGAAGCCATAGGGCATTTCAGATTGCTGTTGACATCCGGTTTCTATCTAGATTTGCATGACACTTTTGTAGTACCATCGTTTAAACGAAATCTTATTTCGTTTTATCGATTGGATAAAAGTGGATATTACAGTTATTTTGGAAATGGAAATTTCCAACTATATCATGCTTCTAGATTGATTGGTCACGGTATAATGTCCGAAATTGATAAACTTTATTCAATAAATGTTGCTTCAAATCAGGAAACCTTGCATGTTGTAACGCGAAACGTTAAAGCAAAATTAACTCATGAGAATTCAGGATCACTTTGGCATCGACGTTTAGGACACGTGTCCAAAACAGAATAGAACGTCTTGTCAAAACAGAAATTCTCAATCCTTTAGACTTAACCGACTTAGAGTCGTGTGTATTTTGTGCTAAAGGAAAACAAACTAAAGTCCGAAGATATGAAGCAAGTCGTGCAAATGGTCCATTATAGTTGATTCATACCGATATTAGTGTCCCATTTCATCCGGTTACTCGAAATGGCCACTCTTATTTTATCACCTTTATTGACGACTATTCGCGATATGGCTACGTATTCTTGATTAAAGAAAAAGCGCAAGCAATAGATGTTCAAATCCTTTAAAGCTTAAGTTGAGTTACAACTCAACAAAAGGATTAAAGCCGTCAGATCGGACCGTGGGGGTGAATACTACGGTCGATATGACGGGTCAGGAGAACAGTGTCCAGGACCATTTGCTAAATACCTAGAGGAAAACGGAATCGTCCCTCAGTACACCATGCCTGGATCACCAAGCATGAATGGTGTAGCTGAAAGACGAAACCGTACACTTATGGATATGGTGCGTAGTATGATGAGTCAAACTACACTACCATTATTTCTCTGGGGAGAAGCGTTTAAAGCCGCAGCTTACATCCCCAACCGAGTACCAACTAAAGCGACGATAAGGACCCCTTATGAGTTATGGACTAAGCGTAAGCCTAGCCTTAACCACATAAGGGTTTAGGGCTGTCCAGCAGAGGCGAAGCCTTACAGACCAAATGAAAGAAAGCTGGACACCAAAACAGTTAGTTGTTATTTCGTTGGTTACTCGGAAAGGTCACGAGGGTATAAATTCTACGATCCTACAAGTAAAGTGTTTTTCGAGACAAATTCGGTAAAGTTCTTTGAGGATACTTTGGTTCCGGGGGGGAATGATTTGCATCAGCAGATCATCGAGTTAGATGAGGCACACTCAGATGCGACAGAAATGCGAATCGAACCATCTTTTGGGGAGATAGCATCAGCGATACCCACACCTGAGGTACCTCATCCCAGTAGTGACGCTCCACAGGAACAAATTCATGTTCTTGAGGAAGTTACTGAAGAACCCGATGAATTGCCAGCTGATGCAGTTCAGGAACCTACAGTATCTCAAGAACAAGTGCCCCTAAGGAGATCCACTCGTGAACGGAGAAACCCCATACCTAACGACTATGTGGTGTATCTCTAAGAACACGATTCGATATTGGTATGTTGGACGATGATCCCGAAAACGTCCAGCAAGCATTGCAATGTCGAAATTCAGAAAAGTGGATAAAGTCCATGGAAGAAGAAATAAAGTCTATGCACGACAACAAGGTATGGGATGTCGTCTCGTTGCCTAAATGTTCGAAACCCGTTGGTTGCAAATGGATATTTAAAACCAAACGGGACTCAAAAGGCAACGTAGAACGATATAAGGCTCGACTTGTTGCTAAAAGGGTTTACCCAAAAGGAGGGCATAGACTATACGGAAACCTTCTCTCCAGTATCTACGAAGGATTACTTCCGGATAATCATGGCTTTAGTGGCACACTTAGATCTTGAGCTACATCAGATGGATGTTAAGACTACGTTTATAAACGGAGAACTCGACGAAACCATTTACATGGTTCAACCGCCTCAATTCGAGGTGGGAGATCCAAAAGGCATGGTTTGTCGACTAAAGAAATCCATCTATGGGCTCAAGCAAGCGTCTCGACAGTGGTACTTCAAATTCGCCAAAGTAGTTGTCTCCTTCGGTTTTGAGGCAAACCAAATTGACGAATGCGTGTATCACAAGTTCAGTGGGAGTAAGTTCATATTCATGATCTTGTAAGTAGATGATATACTGCTTGCAACAAACGATGTAAACATGTTGAGCGACACCAAAGCCTTTCTGAGAAAGCATTTCGAGATGAAAGACCTTGGTGAAGCCTCATATGTGTTGGGACTTGAGATACAGAGGAATCGTACCCAAGGTATCTTAGGTCTCTCACAACAGGCATACATCGAAAAGGTGTTGAAGCGGTATGGCATGGATAAGTGTAAACCACTTAATATCCCTGTGGCAAGAGGAGACAAGTTTAGTCTGAAACAATGTCCCCAAACAGAGTTTGAACGTTGAGGAATACTCCCTATGCTTCGGTAGTAGGGAGTATAATGTATGCCTAAGTATGTACACGACCAGACTTGGCTTTCATTACGGGAATGTTAGGCAGATACCTCTCTGATCCGAGTAAGGATCACTGGACCGCAGCAAAGAGGGTGCTGAAATATTTACAAGAAATAAAACAACACGTACTGACGTATCGGAGATCTTACAAGTTAGAGATCACTAGATATACAGATTCCGATTTTGCTGGATGCTATGATAGCATGAAATCGACCTCAGGCTATGTGTTTACCTTAGCCGGAGGTGCGATCTCATGGAAAAGCGCGAAACAGACCTTATTGGCGTTCTCCACTATGGAGGCGGAATTCGTAGCTTAATTCCACGCATCCAATCAGGCGATATGGCTTCGCAATTTTGTCACAGGGCTGCGGGTATTGGAGACTATCTTATCTCCAATGAGGATTTACTGTGACAGTAAAGCTGCGGTGCTTTTTTTAAATAACAATCGGAGTTCATCTAAAGCAAAATACATAGAGATGAAGTATCTGGTTGTTAAAGAAAGAATTCAGAGTGGTATGATCAGTATTGAGCATATCAGTACAGACTCTATGGTGGCCGACCCTTTGACTAAGGCCGTGGAACCGGTAGTGTTTCACAAGCATGTTAGCAGTATGGGTCTTAGTCCAGTTGAGGATGTTTTATCTTAGTGGGAGTCTGTGAGGTTTTTCTGGTGTTCAATAAAGTTGTTTATTTCAGACATACAGTATAATGTACATTCCGGTTATATTAAAGTTTTTCTGCAGAAGTAATGTACATTAAGCAGTTACGGCATACATTCTGAATTCTATTGATCTCGCTAAAGAGGGTCAAGTTGGAATTAGATATGTATGATCACCTAGCATATTAATTCCACACTACATATCCATTTCAGTATCCATGTCATTCAGTAGAATGTTAGTATCATGATTTAAGAGGGACTAGTCACTAATTCAATGTGGCGACGTGCGGCTTAAGACTTTTGTTAACATTTGCTGATGGACCGGATAAAGAAAGACACACTAAAGGACATACGGTATATAAGCTCAAAAGGAGTGACATATAATCTTTAAGATACATACATAGTCCAAGTGGGAGATTGTTGGGATTAATTCGAGATACGTGTGATGCGCAGCACGTTGATAAGGTTTATACGAATTAATCATAAGGTGGACGTTATGTATGATAATATTATATGTCACATATGTCACGTAACAATATTAATTATTACGTAAAACATCCACACGTTAAGTGATCATCGGGTATGTTCGTGGATGTATAGTGTGGTCTAAATGGAAACCCCGAATATGTAGACAGTCATATGGTCAGAGACCGCGATGGATGGGCTCAAAGTGCAGCGACCATAAAGTTACGACATCTGGTCCCCGAGGGGCGACAACCCACGTGTGGCTTGTAGATAATTATTGGTACAATAATTAAATATTGGATAATATTTAATAGGAAGATAAGGTTGAGTTTTAAATTTAAGATTAAATTTAAAACCTTATACCTATCAGAACCTTCCATCCCCTCTATATGAAGAACGCTTCACCTCCTCATATCAGAGTGTCAAAAACGGCTGCATACAGAAAAGAGGAAAGGTGTGCCAAGTTTTCTATAAAGCCCACACTGTCTAGCCTCTCCATCGGGTAAAGCAGTGAATTGTTGAAACCAGTCAAGAGGTGTATCAACAATTGGTGGGAGGTCGTGAATCCTTGGATCACGCCAGATTCTTCATCAGCCGGAGCAGTTGCAGTGTACGTGATCAGATTAACAACGGCAATGGAGCAAGATATATTTTCCGCATTTTTGTTACTTTGTCCATTGATTCGATTAAACGGTCCTATTCAGGGGTTTATTAAATTAAATCCAACATCTTGCACTAACAAAGCCCCATTAGAACAGCATCTTTTGCTATACGATGCTCTTCCAAACACTAAGAATTCCAGGAGAGTGGTCATTGTTAATGAAGGTGCAGGAGATGCCATTAATTTTACTTGGTAATTTTCAATCTATCTCGGCAGCGAGTATTACGTGCATTTGCAGTTCTCATGTTTCCTTCCTTTTTTTTGGTTTTTGAACCTTTGGCCCCTCTGGATTTGAATGACCCGATTCAGTTGAATACGCTTCAGTAGTTCTCTTCCAATGTGAGACTTGTAAGGTTTTAAATAGATATCTCTCGAACCTTGTTAGAGCAAGCATGGGTGCAAAATATAACAACTTCACTAAGCGGATCTGCAAGATATTTAGCTCAGAAAATGTGCTCGTCAATTGCTGCAGTTATGCTGCCCTGGTTTGCTAATCTCTTTTTTCTTCTTTGTAAGTTTGGCCTAATCTTGTTAATCTATGAATATTTGTTCTCTCCAAGTTCTTTTGATCTGAATTTTTGGTGTTTCTCTTTGGAGTATGCTATGTCTTTGGCAATGATAATTCTTTGCTGATGATTAAAGCCATATAAACTTGATATGGGTGTACTTTATTAAGTATGGCTGGACAAATGGTTAAAAGATGCTCATCCTTCCTCGTAGGTATGATACGTCTCGTGCAATTCTTGTCCTAGGAGCATTTGTTTGAAAAGATCAGGCAGCGACACTTGTTGTGGGTGCTGTTGGGGACGGATAGTGGCAGAAACAACATGACGACGAGAACAAGAACACACAATCACGCAAGAACAGCGAGGCAGTAGTGAAACAAAGCAATAAACAAGAGACAACGATTTTACGTGGGAAAACCCTTTTGGGGAATAAAAACCCACGGCGGCGGTAGCCAGAAAAATTCACTATCACAACTCCGAATTACAGTTCAATTTTCATGCGTACATCAGGGGGATTTTATAGGTGTTTGATCGACATGATCAACATAGGCGTAGATATCACTTAACGAGCATCCTAACATGAATGAAATTCTAGAGAGGTGCATCCTTCTAACTGATAAACATGAATTGTTTGACTTCAACTGGGATACCGTAAAAGTCGAGGCTTCACCAAAGAATGACTACACACTCGTATTCTTCAGGTCAGAGTAACATACGAGAGATATTGTGAGAACAATGAGCCAAAATGTATTTTATTCACTACTGATTTCGGTAACATACAGAGAGTATATATGATTTACATGATACTCCCTAATAGATATGCTGCTGCCTAGATCAGCTCGACAACGCTGCCGTCCAGCTCAACTCGGCTACACAGTTCTCCAAGTTCTATCTATATTATCTTAAGTTCAGCACAACAGCTTAACTCGGCTGCTCACTTCAGTTCCATCAAACTTAACAGGTGTTAGTATTGGCACTACCGCTATAGTCTAGCATTGCGGATGAGATTAGAGGAGGCCTCATATGAGACAAAATACGAGGTCTTCAATCATGCGACAGCACGTGTACAAAAGAGTCTTTTTTTAAAAAGAAAAAAAGTAAACAACGGGTTCTTTTGTACACGTGGCGTCGCGTGATTGGAGGCCTCATATGAGTCTTTCTCATATCTCATCCGCTAGCATTGGGCACATGGTGTTTGGGGTAAGATCAGTACCGTTAGACGACCTTGTTCTTGTAATTCTTTCTTGCATTTGCACAAAACTTTGTCCATGTGAATCTTTTCATTCTTTCTTTTTTGTTTTTTGTTACGCTCACTTGGGAAGTTTTCGCGGTAATGCTGGCAGACACTACTTACAGTCACAGGAAGGAAGAGGAGACTTTGATTACTGAATTTCTCACAAGCTGTAATGCTTCTTCATTTGGCCTGTCCTTGACCGAAGAAAATAATGAACTAGTGCACTGTGTTGAACGCAGCACACCGCGAAAGTGATCTATTTTAACTGCATTCCGTTTGATGCCCTTTTGGATTGTTAATCTGAGAATCCATTTTCTTCTTTTAGATTTGGCAATGTGATGAAAGGAGAACTAGATGAATGCAAGAAAATTGCAAAGCAAACAGGTATTTGGGTTGATCCTGTGTATACTTTACCTGCCTGGGAATTGGCTCCATACAGGAGGTAATCTACAGATGTTTGGACTTGCACAGAGGTACAAGTGTTATTCCCAAAATTTCTGGGATTGAAAATGCTCCATCATCTAATGTGATGTTGGCGAAATAGTCTAAGTATCGATAGTTGTGTACATTCGACCCTCCATACCCGTTATAGGTGGAAGTCTCTAAGGCAATGGGGTATTGTTGTTGTTGTTGTTTGGCATAGCTTTGTAATTACATAAAAAGAATTCTTAAGTACCCTTTGTAATAACATGTGGTCATATTTCATATCGTTACATTATGTGCACAACGCTTTATCATGAATGTATATGAAGCTGACGGTCTAAAAATAGATTTCAAAATGATTTAACACGAACATAAACCTATCTTGGAGCAACTGATAATGTTGATGTTTTGTGACCGGAAACAACCTTTTCAGGTCACGGTTCGAGCCGCGAAAACATCCTCATTGCACAAAAAAATATAGGATATGGCTACAGTATATCAGATCGCGAAGCGATCCGATCTTTTCTCTGTCTCTGCACAAACGCAAGAGCCTAATATTCCGAGAACGTCTTTTATAAACATAGAATCTCCTCTTAACAAAGGCTCACTTAGTGGACTCTTTAAGAACTGTTGGCCAAAATTGATTCTGGACTTTGCATTTCACCCAGTGAAGCTAACACCCATGAATGTTTCCACTTTGTTCCTCTGGGCGTATCTGCTAAATGCAGAGGGGTTGGTCCAATCGGTTAACTTTATTTTGCAAGTTTATTATGCAAGTGTTCTAATTGTTATTGCAGGGCACATCTGTTTAAGTTTATTCCTAAAAACGAATATATGCATTTTTAAAAGGATTCTCCATTACAGAGTACCATTTTATAAGTTTATTTTCTTTTTATAGAATGTTATATACAGGAGAATCATTTTAGCATGTCGCTTTTTCAGTTTTTTTTTTTGAACTTTCGAACTCTACCTAGGTGGGTAGGAAAGTTGAATGTCATTTTCATGTTCCAATTGAGAAATGAGCTCAAGCTTTGTTGCTACTAAAATAATAAGAATAAAAATTGCGACTAAAATGTACCGACATGCTTTGGAAAACAGAAAATCTATAAGATCTCGGAACTTGGAAGTATTCATAGCAAAAATCAACAAATATAACTAAACATTAGCGCATTGTCTTTTTTATGCAAAAATTAAACTATATAAGTTCTAATACAAGTGTACAACAACAAACTATAGTCAGCATATTTTAACGATAGCAAAACTATAGTTAGAGTCTTAGGGTCCATAGTTGGTGGCTTAGTTATAACACGTGTCTACTTTACATCATTGAAACTGGTACTCAAATTTTTTTTGTTAAAAAATGTTACTCAATCACTAAACCGTTTTAGAATGACATCACTTTCAATTTAAGTGTGATATTCCTGGAAGCCATGTCTTAAACCTTCAATTCATAACAGTGTCTTTATGGTAACGACCATTTTTGAACTCGTAGATTGAGGATTATGAGACTGGCTTTGTGATAAACACTAAGCAGCTGAATGGTTAAAAGATGTGGGGCATATATATCTGAAGTTATTTTAGGTCAACCTTTTTTAAGTAAACAAGATACTTTCCAAAATTGATGTGTAATCTTAGAATCTGGCAAATAAACAAAACCTCGACTCAAACAAAGTCTTTTAACATATGCCTACATGTTAAATTTTGTTTGAACTTGGAGTAAAAGCTATTCCTCAAGGCCTCCACCGTCACAGTTTCAAAGAATACTGTGGATGATGCAAATCAGGAGTTCAGCAATCTCCTAAGCTGGACTTATGTAGTGACCTACACAAGGTGTCCTTCCGCAAACCAGGCCAGTCCCTGGATTTGAACTCTTGACTTCTTATAGCAAATCCCAACCCGAGTACCAACTGAGCTATGCACTGAGGGTAAATTTTGTTTGAAATGATGCATTAAACTATCTTCTATTAAATGTTTTCGTAAATGCAAAAGGTTATATCTTAATTCTGATGGTGTTATCTGTTTCAGTCTCAAGCTTTCTATTTATTTGATATGTGTTAAAATATATTGATGTGTTAAAATTTGTTAAAATAATGTTATCTGTATATAATTTCATTCCTAATGTAACAGTCTAAATATTTGTATATAATTTCATTTCCAATATAACACTTTCTACTTCTCGTAAATGTTTTAGTTCTTTAATGCTTGTTAAATAACATAGATATTTACCTACTATACCCCCTTGATATAAGAAATGGTTTGAATTTTCGTTTTTCCTTACCAATCGGGAAAAACAATCTATGTTTTAATTTTTTTTAAAGGAAAGAAAGACAATTTATGAAGTAAGAATTGTTAGTAGAATTCATATAGTAACTGCATAATATTTTGAACTTTTTCGGGGGAAATGACAAATATCATAGAGAGTAGCATGCCACATACTACATATGGATTAAAAAAAAGATATCCAGCAAATACAATGCTCTAAGGCATTGTATTAAGTCTAAATTAATTTTTGTAGTGTGATTATAAATCAAATTTATATCAATCTAATAATTAACATTTAGTTATGTAATGTCTACACTAAAAGTGTTATCATCCTCCTGCGTACGCATGTCCAGAAGGACCCTTCATCTGCGGAACATATGCATCACTAGACTGCAACCTTCAGTGTACGTGTGAAGACAACGAACCCTCTGGTTATAATATGGAATACTACAGATAATATGCATCGTCAGTTTGCTTGGTGGATGTGATTGGAGGTCTCTACAGCAGAAGATGTCTGAGTTCCTTCTCTCTGGGCCCAACCGATGCATCACCATGTATGTCTCATCTTTGCCCGATGCTGCAGCATGGTAAATCCAAGCAACACATTGTGTTTATAATTGAAATAATATAAATATCAATATACATTTAACTAACAATGACACAATCAAATGAAACAAAAGAATGTAAACAAAAAGATGTATACGTTCATACAATCAGAACAATGAATTGAATAATTGAATACTAATATACATTCATGCAAACAAAATAATTAATTGACAATAATTAAATACTACTTAACATGCATAAATTAAAAGTATTAAGTAACAAATCAATTACAATAAACAAATAACTTACAAGTGAGAGAAAACGTGTGTATATCTTCAGGTGTGTTTTATGTTATGCATAGATTTCGGCAGAACTTTGTTGCGTTTTAGAATGGTGAGAAAAATTGAAGTGAAAATAAGGGGTGCCAACCGCGGTGTGTCACAAGACGATTCTGTCAAATCCGTATTGTACAAGACAACGATTTTGTCAAAACCGTATGCATGTAATAAGACGGTTTTGACAAAACTTCTCGTATATATGTAGGTTTTTTTTTTCAAATATACAATAAAAATAGGTTTTCATATTAATGGTGTATGTATATATTGTCTTTTCCCGTGGAAGTGGTGATATTGGTGTTAGTGAGGGGTTAGGACCCCTCACCCCAAATCTCTCACCCCATGCGTCACCGCGCGACACGTGGCAACAGGGGTGGGTGGTGAGACTATATGCGAGTCACTCTCATCTAACCTCACCACCCATCTCTGCTGCTACATGTTGCGTGGTGACGCGTGGAATGAGGAAAAAGTGGATAAGATGATCTCATCCCGTTAGTGATTGGTTCCAGCGCCACTTGGAGGCGCTTTACACTGGTCCAACTATAGGGCTGGAGTGGGGGAGTCATGTGTAGGGCAAGTGGCAATACCAGCCTGACTGATAACAATCGTGAGCAAAAAGGAATGGTATGGTAGTGTGTCTCTGTTATTCCGTTCTGCTCAGAAACATTGGGGCAAGCTAACCTCAGCTTCCACTAATTATTTAAAATTATAAATAAACTTATGAAGCTTCTTCTTTCTCCTCTTCCAAGAACTCCCACAATATATATCACCACTATGTCGCGTTTCTTTTTGTTCAATAGAATTCCTAAGTGTTACCTAATCGTTCCTCCGATTTGGATCTTTTCACCTCAAATTCTCTTATCCCATTTCTCACTGCACGACACGTGATAGCAGGATGAGGTGGTAAGGCTACGTACGTGCAGGTGACCCTCATGTAGCCTCCTCACCCCCGTTATCACATGTCGTGCGTTGAAGAATGAGGTGTGGGAATTTGGGTGAGTGGATCGGGTCTCCTCCAAAAAAAATCATGCACTGTTGACAACCAGGTGATTGAGCTTTATGAGGTAACGGTTATATTATACATCATTTCTCTATTGTATTGTTAGTCAATATAATAATTATAAGATGAATGAAACAAGTTTCAACATAAGTTAATGTTAGGTGAGTTGCATTACTCTTTTCGTTACATATGAATGAAAGAGGAGGCCTTGGAACAACTAATAAGGTTGCTACGGGTTTAAGCTGCAAAAACAGTATCTTGCACAAAGTGTAAGGTAAGAGTGTGTCCATCAGATCGACAAACGATCAGGCTCCTCTCCGGATTCTGTACAAACATGGAAGCATATTGCACCAGAAACACCCCTTTTTATTAAGTTGTGTGTAAACAAGTTCCAGCATAAGTTTAATAGGGTGAGAGTTGTGTGGCTATAATTTGTGGAAATCAATAATAAAAGGTTTCAGTATAAGTTCAATCAATCATATACAGTATATTCCAGCAGCATGAAAAGCTGTCGCTAGGATCTGGGATGATGAGCGATAGACAAACAATACCTCGATCACAAACGATAGATAGTTTGCTTCAAGTGAGACCCCGCCTCTATATGTACCTGCATAAATGACACAATAATAGGGGTTTCATTATAAGTTAATGATGCTAAATGCGCCAAACCTTTAATCGATGTAACATTGTTTGTAGGTTTTTTTTTTTAAAAAAAAAAACAAAATTTAAAGTAGTATAATCATTGCCTTGTAGATATGCCCTTAAGTTCATTGTAAGCTGAATTAAGTAGTTTTGAATATTATGATCTTTTAATTATATCATTTACCATCACTTTTATTAGTGTATATTTTGTTCACCTTTACTAGCTAAATGAGTTTATTTTTCCCACAACTAGGGGCAAAAAAGATCGTGCACGTTTAAAAGAAAGGGGCGTGATCTTCTCGATTAATATAATCATAATTGGTAATGCATGTAAGAAAGGTTACAATACATTCTTTAACTAAATATATTAAGATGTATAACCAGCTATAAATATTTGAAGCGCACGATTGTCCTGACATTATTTTACTCAAATAGATATCTTCACTTATTTGGGAAGGCTTTGGAAGATATTATAAGCGAATTTGATCACTCAAAAAGTGACTTTGTGTCCATATTAGGGCGACAGATGATCTGAGCATCAATGAACCGCTCACCGCTCAGGTTCGGATTAACTCAAAACGAGTTCAGGTCAAGCTTGGATTGCATGACCAAGTATATGAGTCGAGTTTGAGCAATTTCATGCTCAACTTGAATTTTCATGACCTTATCGAGCCTAATAAAAATATAAAAACAATATAAAAAATTATGTAAAAAAAATGTCTATATTATTTTAGTGGTGTGTTAAGAGATGATCGTCGCATTCTCATATTATATCAGGCTTTTGGTCTGAAATACGAATCTCAGTAAATCAATGGTCATGCTGATGTATTAATTATAGTTCCGACAGTTAAACATTTCTGGAACTGAGTAAGTTTCATTAGCAATATATATAATACAACACAACATACGCACCATATTCCAACAACATCGACTATCGTTAGGGTCTTAGAAGGGTGAGAGGCAGGCAAACAAAACCTCCATATCAAAAGATAGAGAGTTCGATTCTAGCGAGAACCCAGGTTTTATATGTATCTGCATAGACACATAATGAACGACAAGTAATGAAAGACAAAGACAAACTCAAAAAGAGTAAACTCAAGCTAACGTCCACAGAATATGTAAGCCCCTTTATATACTCTAATGTGTCTCTATATCTTGTCTAAACCTCGCTAACCTTAATCCTCCGTCTCCATGAGCTCCTATCTTGGACCATGTCCTCAGAGAGGTGCAAATCTAGTATGTCATGTCTAATCTATTCCTCACAAGTCAATTTGGGTCTGCCTTTACTTCTTTCCCATCTACAATGAGGCTTTCAACTGCTCTGACAGACGCCGTTGTTTGTCTCCTCTTGACATACTCAAATCATCTCAGTCTCCCCCTCCTCTATCTTATCCGCTATACTGCCACCTCTAGCCTTTCCCTAAATAACTCATTTCTGAGCCGGTCTAGCCTTGTATGCTGATGCTCACACATCCACCTCAGCATCCTTATCTCTGTCACTTCCATCTTCTGCGACTGTGTTCTCTTTATGACCCAGCAATCTATAACATTGTCTGCCCAACTGCCACCCTATAAATTTTTTCCTTTAATTTAGTTAGATAATTCTTGTCACACAATACCCCTCAAGCCGCTCTCCATCTACACCAGCCTGATTAAACTCGGTGCGCTATATCATTATCTATGTCCCCATCCTACTTTACAAATGATCATATGTACTTGAACTTACTTGCCTGTGGTACCATTTGATCCTTGATGTTGAGTTTCATTGGCAATATATATATATATATATATATATATATATATATATCACATGACCAAGATGATTCCGGATAATCAACAATCTGTGTTTCTTTGCGTATAGGCTCCAAAACCCTACAGAAGATGGTTTCAATGTTTTTTATTGACCTGTTCTAAGCACCAAACGCCACACTAGTAGTACATAATACATTAAAGTACTTAAGTCACGGTGTGATTAAAATTGTCTAGTTGTAATTGCTTCTTTCTTGTACTTTCTTTTTCAAAATTTACACTAATATTATTATTTCTTCTTTTGAACACCTATATTAAGTTACTTGAGATATCACGTCTCCATCTACATATTCAATGGTTACACCTAAAATTCAATGTTAATACTTCCTTTGACGTTGATGGTTCGAAACATGTTATCTTTTAAAAATTTAATTTGGCCACACTTATTGAGATGTTTTGATGGCAAGTTTTGGAGCAACTGGTTAGATCAATGCTTTGTAACCTTAAAGACATATGTTTGAGCCGCAAAAAACAGTATCTTGCACAAAGTGTAGACACACATCAAATCGCACAAAGTGTATAGTAATGCTACATATATCAAATCGCAAAATAATCCGGCTTTTTTTGAACTTTGTACAAACATGAAATTTTAGTGTATCGAGTACGTCTTTTATTGAGATATCTTGATGGATGTATTTGCATTTGGAGCACATTTATCCGGTTGTTATCCGGCTGTAAAAGGAGATCTTTATGCAATCAGATAAATTTCGTCACATATGAAAATAAAGAAATTCAAGGGTTTTCATGTAAAGGATCTCTATGCAATCGCCCACATTCCTACTACGTTATATGTAATATACATTATGTTTTCTCATTGAGCTATCTACGAGGAGTGGATTTTATGTGGATGCCCATTTAGAACACCTTTTTTTATTTATCTTTTGCCTACAGTAATAGGCACCTTCTGTTTTTTCTTTCATTTCCATTTTGTATTTTTCATTATAAAGATGTAAATAAAAATTTGATTTTTTTTATTTTTGACTTATCAGTATAGATAATATAAAATATTTAATATGATACTTGTTTAATCTTTGTGACACGATCTTTAATTTGAGATATAACCGATTTTTAAAAATAATGTTACTAATTTATAAAAAAATTACTTCTTTTGCATAATAAAAAATAATTCAAAACTTCATTACAAACTATGCACAATAAGAAATAAAAAAAAATAAAAAACAAACACAACCCTAGGGTTTCCTTGTAAACCAGCACCTTGAACATCACCCCATCACTACTGTGCTACACATACTGTGATAAGTAATAATCACTATTATGTCCTTAGGACATAGCCCAACTGGTTTCGAACAGGAATTCTCGAAAAGGAGGTCAGGAGTTCAATTCTTGACAAAGGCAAGAAAGCCTTTTCCCATCAAGTGTATAGTGTGGGAGCTTCTTGTCCTGTAGGCTTGTCTGCAGTGTTGTGGGCTCTTTATGCAGACTACTGTGTAAATGACCAAGCTCCTGCTAGCGGGCTATTGGTTACATAGTGTGGGAGCTTCTTGTCCTGTAGGCTTGTCATCAAGTGTATAGTGTGGGAGCTTCTTGTCCTGTAGGCTTGTCTGCAGTGTTGTGGGCTCTTTATGCAGACTACTGTGTAAATGACCAAGCTCCTGCTAGCGGGCTATTGGTTACATAGTGTGGGAGCTTCTTGTCCTGTAGGCTTGTCTGCAGTGCTGTGGGCTCTTTATGCAGACTACTGTGTAAATGACCAAGCTCCTGCTAGCGGGCTATTGGTTACCTGATTTACCTCCCAACACTATCTTTGGAACTGGGTGTGGCAGGAACTCTTACTGGTTTGGGTTCAACCTTTTAATAAACACTATTATGACGTGACTTCTAAGTTCTGGTAACTATCAATAATCAATCCTGCTGAATTGACTTGATGCTATGCTCTTCCTACACCATAGATGGTCTTGATCTTCCTCACGCAATCTCCTGGCGGCGTAGGTGTGGCGATTGCCCTAGCTATAAGATCTTCGAAACAATTTATTATATTTCATTAACTAATTAAACGACGTTTTCGACAGACTGGACTGCCATATTTCTGCAATGTCTAAGAAAAATCGAATTATTGTATGATTTGATGTACTCAAATCCGTGACACCAAAACATGCTAAACCTAATTCTCTGATAATACAAATTCGGAACACCAAAATAAACATCAAAATAAGCTGAAAGAAATTGTATGCTCCTAAGAGATAGTAAAATGTCGAAACTTGGGTTTATATGATGTGAGACACATATGAATTGAAGTACATATTCACTCAAAGCCTTAAGGTGATGAGTGATGGTAGTTCATCCTTATATAACTCATGCATTTTATGTCAAAGTGACAGATGTGGGCAATATTCTCAACACCCGCCTCACATGACAACGTGACTTGATATACACACGCGCCTTAGAATCCGCCCTCGGTCACAAACCATAAATCAACCATGAACATCTGGATTTGGATAATGGGAGACAATAAATGGTCAATCATGTGGCAGACAAGTTGTATCGTGGGACAATATCCGTGACAACGTGGCTTGGCATACACATGCGTCTTAGAACCCGCTCTTAATCACAAACCACAAGTCAGGCATGAACATCTGGACTTGGGTAAGTGGAGACGATAAATGGTCAATCATGGGACATACAAGGTGTATCATGTGATAATATTCTCAACATTCGTCCTCACGTGACAACGTATCTTGACATACACATGCGCCTTATAACCCGTCCTCAATCATAAACGAGAAGTCAGGTATGAACGTATGTACTTGGACGATGGGAGACAATAAATGGTCAATCATGGACCAATCAATACGTAAGTCCACATTTTATACCTAACTCTCATACCATGTTGAAACTTGGACTTACATAAGATGAGGTCTATATCCACTCAAAATTTTAAGACAATGTGTGGTGGTATCTCATGTTCATATAACTTACGTATTTTATCTCAAAGTGACCAACGTGGGACAATATTCTCAACATAAAGTAAAATTCATTAGATGATCCATTTTTTTCTCCATTAAGATGCTTCAAAATTTAAGTGACAAAGGAAAAGGGATCACTTTAGGGTATCATCTTATGTGTTTCTAAACGATTTTTTGAAATGTTTCTAATATTTGTGTAATTTTCCAAACTGTATAGCATTTATATAAGTTTAGAAGACTTATTAATATTTGTACTGTTGTAACTACTTTTTCTTTAGCATATCACATCATTGCCTTATGACTTTGTATTTGACCGA
Source organism: Eustoma russellianum (assembly GCA_036186865.1). Classification (NCBI taxonomy): domain Eukaryota; kingdom Viridiplantae; phylum Streptophyta; class Magnoliopsida; order Gentianales; family Gentianaceae; genus Eustoma; species Eustoma russellianum. The sequence goes on from AP025062.1 coordinate 3,494,274, forward strand.
TTGATACTGTGCTACACGCACATACCACAGTGTACACCAGTTACTTCTGAGTTCGTGTTTACAACCTTTCACTAACTTTTTAAGTTTAAACGAACTTGATTTGATCTCAAGGGATGTTACAGGGCATATGGTAAATCGGGATAGGATCCCCTCACCGCGTACGTGACCGCGCGACACGTGGCAAAAAGGAAGAGTGGTGAGGCTGGGTGAAGGTAACACTCATCCAGCCTCACCACCCCTACTGCTGTCATATGTCGTGTCCTGGGCCGTACGGTGACTCACCGCGCGGTGAAGAGATCTCATCCCTGATAAATCAGTCCAGAAATGTAATTTTATTTTGACTTCTCTACTTAATGTAATTTATGTTACGTTCAAAAGGTTATATTTATATTTTAGAACAGAGTAAGTACCTGATACATATCGAAAATTCCGAGTATGTAATCACAATCGATATTTATATTTCTTTTGCTTTGTCCGTTACCTTGTTATCTATGTATTACACGGTAGCACAAAATGGTTCAAGCAGTGAAAATCTCAGTAACAAGTACAAAAACTATTACCTAAGAAGAAATTTTTTTCCCCAACCTAAACACTTCTATTCTGAACAAAACTTGTTTGGCTCCACAAAATTACTATATACATTGAGCAAAATCGAAAGATATGTTATAAGTGACTAAAGACACATAATAAGCTATACACAAGAGTTAACAAATTAATTTTGAACCATTAATCATGAAGATAGATGTCATACATGTATCGTGAGTTCAGTAAAATATATAACAACAATCATATCCAGTATAATCTAACGAAATCAAAATGTATCGCTGGGGCAATGTTTTCTATAACTTGATAGGACTTTGGCTGCTCCTGCGCCATGTTTTATCGATGAAAGTAGTATTTCGTATCCATCTTCATGTTGTTTCGTGACTACATTAGAATTTCTGGCCATACCCCTCTTGGAAGAAATCTTTTTGGTTACTAAAAGAAAATGAATAAAGTAACAAAAAGGAACAAATCCGACAAGCATTGGTGGTATGCAAGAAAAAACGGAGCGAAACTTGGAGAAAGGCTCGCAGTTTAACAAGCGACACCATCATAAAATGTATTTTTTTAAGGTTGAATGTCTTATTTTACATACTTTATGCCTTGGAAATCTTCTCAATGTTTTGCCGCTCGTGTTCCATAGCCAAATGGCTGCTCCTCCCTCCACTCTGTAAGTAGAACAATGGATGTCAAGAGTTCGAATCCGATGACACACAGTGTAGGTGTTCTACTTCTGTTAGTTTGTAGGGGGCACCCTGTGTGGGTCATCATGTGAAGGCTTCACCAACTTAAGAGGCTGTTGGACACCTGATTTGCATCATTCATAATGCTTTATGGGACTAGAACGGTGAGGCCACATGGCGAGAGATTTCGCCTTTTTGCTACCAACTATGGATGTCAATATGTCATGTTATTTTAAATCCTGTTGAGGTGATATAACTTTGACCTGAAGGTATCTAAATTTAGGTGCTGCTGGTTGAGGGTTTAGATATAGAAAAAGGATATAGTTTTTGACCAATGTATTTTATGGTTCGCCTTTCTTTGATATAACTAGTAATGAATTTGTAGGCATCAAACAAATCGGTGGTGGTATCGTTTTGGCCTCCTATCAGTAAATACATATATGTATATACATAACACACACACATACACACACATAACACACACAATGATTGTTATGCATGTGTTTTGCATGTATGTATAAATTATAATGGTTGATATGTAGTGATTGAAGAAATCATAACCATCTAGTTAGTTCTGTTAAACAAACCGAACCGTTTGTGAATTGTTCAAGTTCAGTTCGTGTTTGGTTCGTATTCGTTCAGTAATTATTTGCTGACAAGCCAAATTTGAACAGGTATTCGGGTTCGTTTAGTTAAACGAGCCGAACTATTCGCGAACTCGTTTAGTTAAACAGTTATAAGGTTATCGAGTCGAACTCGAACCATTTTAAAGTTCGTTTAGCTAGTCAAACCGAGCCGAGCAGTTTGTTTAGCTAAACCAATCCAAATTCGAAAACCTAGTATTTGGTTCGGCTCGGTTCGTTAATACCCTACATCTAGTCCACAGCAAAGTGTGAATGCCAATCCCTTTCTTCTAACTTTTGTAAATGGGTTTGCTCAACAAGGATGGAGAAAAAGCTAAAGATGTCTTAATTTATCATTGAACAAATCTTCCAGCATATTTTATAGAAAATGTATTCGATACAAGTAAATTAAACAAACATACATGACATAATAAACTGTTATAAAAGCTTAATACCCAGAAAAGTTGAATTAGTTTCAGAGATAGATTGATGTGGAAATATTTATTATAAAAATGGTTGCATGGAATCATGGACAAGTGATTCCGAAAAAGAATAGAGACCACCTGCAAAAACATGTTGTTTCATTAAGTGTAGTATAAAGCTGTGTATATCAGATCGCGAAACGCCTCTGCAGAACCTTTGTAAACGCAGGAGTTTAGTGCACCGGGAAAACCCTTTAGAGGGCGGGACTTGAAACAACTGGTAAGATCGTTGTTTTATGACCTTGAGGTCACGTGTTCGAGCCACAAAAATAACCACTTACACATAATATAGGATAAAGTTGCACGTGTATATCAGATCGTGAAGCAATACCTATCTCCTTCTGGATCCTGTGTAAAAGCCGAAACTTAAAAGACCGTGAACGTCCCTAATAGAGACGATGTGTTGTCCTGTCACTAATGCTGCCATGAGATCCCATGCATAGAGTTTAGTAGTTGAATAGCTCTCGTTCACTTGCCAGACCGCTTTATAGTAGAAACCTTCTTGCTTCACAGAGCATCAATGATTATATGTTGGAAAAAGTACGTTAAAGTATCTTTTCGTGTGCTCCAAACTTATATAGAATGTATATGAGGTTGTTCGGGAGATCGACGTGAGGGTTCGACGTGGATCTGAGGCACGTCGATCTCTCAACGAGAGACCGACGTGAGAGATCGACGTACGTCGATCGATCGACGTGAGATATCGACGTGCCAGCGGACAGAACCTTTCATTTTGAGTTGCAACTTTTGATCCAAGGATCATCTCCCTTCACCTATAAACGGTAAACAACTGCCATAACTGATAGAAAAACTGCTGAAATGAGTTTCAAACATGGTTTTTAACACAATCCAAGGTCTATATATATGAGATCTTGCTATCTTCAACATACACAACATTTTTGCAAAAATCTATAGAATTTCAGCATTCTTCTTCTATCTTTCTCCTTTATATTTCTCTTCAAAATCAAGTTCATTCTTCTTCTCCTAGAGCAAAGGAAAAGAAGACAGCCGTTATATCTTGGGAAGCATTAGTCTTGTTGTCTACCTTGCTCGTTGGTAGAGACTAAATTGCTTTAAGGACAGAGTCATCTTGAGACTCGTCTCGGCTTTTGTTTGATCATCTTTCTTGCTTGTTGGGTACTATTTCCCAACATTATATACGACGACTAGCTGAATCATAAGTTCATTAAATAACGTATGACGTTTGCTATTTTTATTTTTATTTTAAATTTTTGCTACGTTTGCTGTTAATCATACGTAAACCGGTATTTCGAATTCAACAATCATATACGTATTGAGGCCTGAGTGACATGCCATTGTTACTAGAAACAATCTATCTTATCATAAGTTCATTAAATTGGTTTCATTATGTAAAAGTTATATAGTGGTACCTTCATTCACGGTTACGAGAAACCATCTTATCTTGTTTTTAAGACATAGCCTAATTGTTATTCGAGTTATTAAAACTATAACTAAAAGAATAAATAATCTATCTTCATTGCACTACAAGAGAAACGATCTAAATTATAGTCTGCAACTATCTGCTTACTTTAGCTTCATCACTGTCCCCAAATGATACTGGATGACATCTATTTTTCAGATTGAAGGTTCAAACCATAACTGTGATTTAAATAGATTTTTCTCTTAGCATGATCAATATATATTACATAATTTCCCCTCTTTGAGTTGGGAAGACCAAGCCTTACATGCATTTTCTAAATACTTCACATGTTGAGTTTCGCTAATTCGAACCGTCCGAGCCTTACATAAGCACAGGCTTGAACCTCCTCGCGCATTGTTTTGTTTTGTTTTCTTTCATTTTACAAGATCAATGATTGAAAATTCATCGATTAAATTAACCGTTCAATGTACAAATCTCTATATATGTTTTAAGATACATGTATTTCACAAATTTTACAATGTTATATGAATAACTACATGGTATATGAATGGCATCTGAATAGTTACTCTACGACCAATAAAAGATAGACATATAAATCGGACATTTTTCTATCCGTATAATCACTTAAATGACATTGCAACCCCTCTTTGTATTGTAATTTTATATTAGTTGTAAAGTAACTAATAAAAAGTCATATAGTTACTTTTGAAAAATCATAAAACAAGTTCTTGTATTTTATTGGAAATGCAGGTTTCACTTTAAATTCAAGAAACTAATAGATAAACTACCACTTTTGTCGGACTAAATACTAAATTATATGCTTTAATTTGAAGCACGATTTTCAAATAGATCAAAATGGGTGTGCTTCCAGTATTAAATCTGATTCTAATGATTTGCTATGAATAAGACCGAATGAGATCACCTAACCCCCTCCCCGTGACCCACTCTGCGACCGCCCGACACGTGGCAGCGGGGTGGGGTGGTGAGGCTGGGTGCGATTGACCTTCACCCAGCCTCACAACCCCCCTGCTGCCACGTGTCGGGCGGTCGCAGAGAGGGTCACGGGAAGGGGGTCAGGAGATCCGGATCCGAATAAGACTTTCAAGCTGTGAAAAGTTACTTCTCGAACGCCTTCAGGCATGACGAGTAATACTTCTCCATCTGACAGACTGATTCTAATTCGAATTACTTCCCTAAATTTAAAGGAAAAAACTTCAAAAATTAGAATGTGTTTGGTTAGGAGTTTAGGAACATATATCATTGCAATGATATCTATTTCTTTTGTTTCTGTAATGGTAAGAGAATAGAGGTATGTGTATTAAAACCATCCAAACATATAGATTTGATACACGAGTGAAACCATGAGTATCAAAAACTTATTTCTCCATTTCATCACAGCACAACGTGCCACCAATATGCCACAACATGCTCTTACTATGCTACAGTGTGACAATGCGTGCCACCACCGTGTCACCTCGTGTAACAACCGCACCACCGCGCCCCACCACTATGCCACCGTGCTACCACGTGTCACCACCACACCACCAACGAGTGCCACCACTGTGCCACAATTGCACCGCCACCATACCACTATCGTGTCACCACGTCCCACCATTGCACCACCACCGTGTGTGTGCAAGCACGTGTTTTGATTCAATTTTCCTCATAAATATGTTCCAAACACCATGTATGTTAATGATATCTATTTTGATTTTTATACCAAACATTTATGAGTCTAGAGATCAAAACTATTCCGATTCCAGCATCTATCATTCTAATTTTGATATCGATATCTAAATGCGAACCACATGTCCCTTATTTTACCATAAAAATTCAATCTTAGCCCCTATACTTTACCATATTTTTCACAATTTCAACCAAACAACCAACAACTCGTCCAACAATCTAGATCGATATCTAAATGCGAACCACATGTCCCTTATTTTACCATAAAAATTCAATCTTAGCCCCTATACTTTACCATATTTTTCACAATTTCAACCAAACAACCAACAACTCGTCCAACAATCTAGTATTGATGGTGCTGTACGGATAATTCAGTTTTTTTTCTAGCTTAGAGCCAAAATGTTAGAGTATTTTCTAAATACTGCCTATTCTATTTCTTTTAAAGAAAAGAGGGAAAAAAGTGAGAGTTTGAATCCCAATATCCCTTTTTCCACAATGAAACACACAATGTACGTGCACACACATGCATATATGTATATGTATGTGCGCGAGTGTGTGAATGTGTGTGTGTATATGTGTATATATATACAAATATGCGTATATGTATATGTATATATATGCATACATGTGTGTGTGTGTGTGTATGCATGCATGTGTATACTGTTAGGTGCAGCAATTGTCTCGTGACGCTTAGGCCGTGTGAGGCAAGTCACAGTCAAATGACGTGGGCGCTTGTGTGTTGAATGCACTATAAGGCTAGGGTATGCGCATCTCTTGTCACCAATTGGTTTTGGGAGAGATGGTAGCGCCTGAGGTCCAACAAGTAGTATCAGAGCGAAGGTCACGGGTTCGATTCCCAGCGAGAGCAAATGCTGAGCGGGAGATTGTTAGGTGCAGCAATTGTCCCGTGACGCGTAGGCCGTGTGGGCCAAGTCATAGTCGAAAGCCGTGGACGCTTGTGTGTGCTGAATGCACTATAAGGCTATGGTATGCGCATCTCCTGTCACCAATTGGTTTTGGGAGAAATGATAGCGTCTGGGGTCCAACATGTATATACATATATATACACGACATGCAATTTTCTTGATGTTACAAGACATTATCTCCACGATTGTGAAATCTTGGAACCAAGATTTTCATTTCACGCATTTTCTCTTTTGGGAGAAATGCAATTTTCTTGATGTTACAAGACATTATCTCCACGATTATGAAATCTTGGAACCAAGATTTTCATTTCACGCATTTACTCTTTTGGGTCTCGATTTCTATCTCTGAAATTAATAATTCTCAAAAAAAATCAATCATTTTGCAATTGTATTTCTCTTACACTAAAGGAAAATGTTACGAGAACAATGCAATATTTCCAACGTTTTCCCATCTTTTTTGTATCAATGCAAAATTTCCAAATTGTCAACGTGGGTCAATATAGACGGATGAGATCAGAGGAGGCCTCATATGAGGTAAAATATGAGGCATCCAATCACGCCACGCCACGTGTACAAAAAGATCCGTTGTTTACTTTTTTCTTTTTTAAAAAAAACTCTTTTATATACGTGGCGTCGCGTGATTGGATGCCTCATATTTGTTAAAACATAAGACACGAGATTTTAACGTGGGAAAACCCTTTTTGGGAAGAAAAACCCACGGACAAAATATTTGCACTATTCTTCAATGATCACCCTTGTCACGGTTACATGCTCATTTATACACACATTACCATCAATCACTGCAATCACGAATTAAAGACACAATCTCCTAATTAAGGAAAATACAACCGGATCACTACAATAAGGAAACCCGAATATTCGGATTTCCTAACACTCCCCCTCAAGTTGAACGGTAGGATTGCGAACGTTCAACTTGGACAACACTTCATGGAACACCCTACCATTCACAGCTTTAGTCAACACATCAGCAAGTTGGTCTTCGGATCGGACATGTGGCAAAGCAACGAGCCCGGCCTCCAATTTTTCCTTTATAAAGTGTCTATCCACCTCCACATGTTTTGTTCTATCATGTTGCACTGGATTCTCAGATATGCTGATAGACGCAGTATTGTCACACCATACCTTTGACGGTCCTTTGATTTCAACCCCAATTTCACTCAATAGTCTTCTCAGCCATAACACTTCAACAATCCCCTTAGAGATTCCTCTGAACTCAGCTTCTGCACTAGACAAGGACACAACCTTTTGCTTCTTACTTTTCCACGTAACAAGGTTCGCTCCAACCCGAGCAAAGTATCCAGATATAGAACGCCTGTCATTGGGATTCCATGCCCAGTCGGCATCAGTAAAAACCTCCACTTCAAGGTGCCCATTATTTTTGAAAACTACCCCATGTCCGGCTGTGCCTTTCAAATACCGCAAGATTCTGAATACAGCGTCCATATGTTGCTTCTGTGGTTTATGCATAAATTGGCTCACAATCCCAACCGCATACGCAATGTCTGGACGGGTGTGAAACAAGTAGATTAACCTTCCAACTAACCGCTGATACTGACCAATATCCGCCGCAGGTGCCCCTTCTTCAAATTGGAGTTTATGATTCATGGCCATTGGTGTATCACACGGCTTACAATCAAGCATCCCAGTTTCAACTAATAAATCCAGCACATATTTCCTTTGTGATATAAAAATACCCTCGTTGGATCTTAACACTTCGATGCCAAGAAAGTATTTGAGTCCCCCTAGATCTTTCATCTCGATTTCAAAAAACAATCTCTTGCGAAGCCATGTGATCTCTTCAGTGTCATCTCCCGTAATTATCATGTCATCTACATATATGATCAGACATGTAACCTGTTGACCTCTTCTTTTAACAAATAAGGTGTGATCTGAGTTGCTCTGCTTGTACCCACTCTTCTCCATAACTTCAGTGAATCGACCAAACCATGCCCTGGGTGACTGCTTCAAACCATACAACGCTTTCTTTAACCGACACACTTCCCCTTTCTTAAAGTTGTGTTCATAACCGGGTGGAATAGCCATATACACCTCTTCTTGAATCTCACCATGAAGAAACGCATTCTTGACATCAAACTATAATAGAGGCCAATCCCGAGTGGCTGCGACAGAAAACAATACTCTGACGGTGTCAAGCTTGGCAACTGGAGAGAATGTCTCAGAGTAATCCACCCCATACACTTGGGTATATCCTTTTGCAACCAACCTAGCTTTATGTCGTTCAATGGTTCCATCGGCCTTGTATTTGACCGTGAACACCCATCTACATCCAACAGGTTTCTTACTTGGTGGTAACATACTTACATCCCATGTTTCGTTCTTTTTCAAAGCATCCATCTCAAGACGAATAGCCTCTCTCCATTCTGGGCGGCTAAGAGCCTCTTCAACAGTGTTCGGAATATATTCAGTACTCACGGTTGTCAGAAAAGCCCGGGCTAACTCAGACACACCACTTCTTAAGTCACGAACAGGATACTTCGATCTTCTAGACACCTGTTTTGGGGAATATCTGCTGGGTGGTACCCCTCTGGTTGATCGCGGGGGCAAAACCCGAACCTGCTCCACAGTGGTATTAGTATTCTCATGTATATCATCAGAAAGAACAAAGTCAATACTAGTTGTTTGGAGTTCATTTGGTGGGTTGTTGTCAAGGTCCTAGGGCACATTATTATAAATAACGGGAAAATCAACTTGATTTATACCTGGAGATACTGGTTCCAGTATTGAGGGAGCTGGATCAGAGGTAGCACAGTTGGGGTCAAACACTTGCCCTGTTGGAACCTCCGTCGGGATACTGTGGTTAGGGCACCAGTCCACGAACTCATACTGAAACTCCCCCTGACTACTACTCTCCCCCTGAGGTCTGGACTGGTAATAATAAAATGACTCCAAGAACGTGCAATCCATGGTAACAAATAATCGACGACTTGTAGGACTGTAGCACCTATATCCCCGTTGATGGGGCCCGTACCCGACAAACACACATTTCTCAGCATATGGTTCAAACTTAGTCCGTTGACGGGATAGAGTGTGAACATATACAACACAACCAAAGATCTTGGGTTCAAGTGTGAGAATGGACGGTAAGGACGTCTGAAGAGAAAGTGTTTGCAGAGGGGTCTTGTGTTTCAGAATAGCATTGGGAAGGCGGTTGGTGAGATACGTGGCGGCTGCTATTGCTTCTGGCCAAAAAGATTTGGGGACATTCGACTCAAGTATCATGGCACGGGTCATATCAAGGAGAGTTCGGTTTTTTCGCTCGGCAACCCCGTTTTGTTGAGGTGTGTCAGTACATGAAGTTTGATACAAAAGGCCATGCGTAGTAAAGAACTGACGAAGGGGACCATAAATATACTCACCCCCATTGTCAGAGCGGAGGATTTTGATGGTTGTCTCAAACTGAGTTTGAACCATGCGATAGAAATCTTGAAACTTGACATAAACTTCAGACTTATTTTTTAGCAAATACACCCATGTCATCCTAGAGTAATCATCAATAAACGACACAAAATAGCGAAAACCCGAAGTGCACCCCCACGGAGATGGACCCCAAACATCAGAATGAACGAGATCAAACATATGTTCCACACGAGTAAAATTAGGATGAAAGCTAGTCCTATGACTTTTAGCCCGAAAACATGTCTCACAATGTAATTTAACATCAGAACGAAGATTGGGGAATAAAAACTTTAAATAACTAAAGGAAATATGGCCCAAACGGCGATGCCATAACCACAGGTCCGTCTGGTCCGTCCCGGTGGCAAGATTAGAGTTCCCATGTAGTGCCACCTCTTCGACATAATAGAGTCCATCTCTCTCAATACCATACCCACGAACCTCGTTCGTGTGAAGATCCTGTAAGACACAATGCGTGGGAAACATGAGAACAACACATTTTAATTGACGGGTGACTTGACTGACGGATAACAATTTGGATGACAGGGTGGGGACATATAGGCATTTGGTGATTTGAAGGCTGGGGGTGATCTGGATAGTACCACCGCTAGCAACAGGTATAAGTTGGCCATTGGCCGTCTGGACAAGATTTTTTGTTGGGGTTTCACGGGTAACAAGGTCACTGGGATTGTTGGTCATGGTATCTGTAGCACCGCAATCAAGAATCCATTTGGATTTTTTAAGTGTGGTGAATTTCTGAGGGTCGGTTGTGGTCACATTAATACTTGCGGGTGGAATTCTGTCATACGGAAACACATTAGGGGTGCCGGGGTTAATACCGAAACATGGGGGGACTGACTTTGTAATATATGATATACATGAGGTATTAAAATAATTGGGAGAGCATAAATTAAAATTAGGGTGAGAGGGGAATACCCTCTCAACCCTAATACCTGGAGAGCCTTTCTTCTCTTCGTGAACCGCCGCCGCCGTCATAGCCCCTCCAGGTTTTTGGCCACTGCTGCCGGGAGTCTCAGTCTCCGGTGTCGTAGTTGGCTGGGGATCTTCGTATCCCTGAGCTGCTCCACCGTGAGCAACCCCAGGTGGCTTCCTATCGTCCCACCACTCCGGATACCCGATCAATTCAAAACAGTTTTCTTTGGTGTGTTTGCTCCGGCCACAATGGGAGCACCAAACACTCCGTCTGTCATCCACTCCATTTCGCGATGAAGAAATCTGAGCCCTTGGAGGCTGTGTAGGGTTTCTGCCTCCTCCACCGCCCCTCGGTGGTCGACCAACACCACGTCCCCGCCCTCTGAACGAAGTCCCGCTGCGATTACTTGTCACTGTCAAACCAGCCCCTAATGATGAATCAATTTTGACTGAAGGGACTTCGATGAATTCATCACTCTGTTCTTCTTTTCGAAATTCTGAGTAGGCTGCCTCCAAAGAGGGCAGTGGTCCTTTTTAAGGATGTCTTTCTTTATACTATCATACTTACTTTCAATCGCTCTCAGAAGTTGAAAAAGCCTTGCTTCTTGCTTGTCTTGATTGTAGACGCCAATATCTTTGGCACAGACAAGGGATTCGGCTTTTGCTCGTCGATTAGAAGCAAGAGGCCCTGGAGTTGATTCCAGCAGTCCTCGAGGCTTCCACCGCCTTGTCTAACGGCGGCGGCCCGCTGATACAGAATTTAAAGCTGAGTTGTGTCGCCGCCAGACCCGTAGGTGATCGACAACCCCTTCCACAGAGCAGCCACAGTCTGATATCGGGATAAGTTCGCCACCAAAGCAGGTTCAACATTCTATATTACCCACATAAAGACGGTTCTATCCGTCTGATACCACTGATCGTATCCAGGTTCGTTCGGTTTGGGAAATTGAGTACCTCCCGAGAGGTGGTTGCTCTTTTCCTTCGAAGCAACCGCGGCTTGGATAAGATTAGCCCACAATGGGTAATTGTTCCCATTGAGTTTAATCCCGACATTCAATGTTTCGGATAATGAAGGAGGAGATGGTGCAGGTTGATTGAAATTAACCTTTAGAAATTGGAGGAGTTGAGTTACAAGATCTTCGGATATTTGTGGCTTACCCTCACTGGTTCCTTCTTTCGTTTCCATGGCGATGATACACTGAGCCGGGAATTGAGATACGATAAGAACAGACAATACACACGAACAGATTTACTCACCGGACGATGAAGAGGAATCGGAAAGCACAGATCCGACAAACTGAGTCCGAAGGATACACTACACCATCGGCTCTGATACCATGTTAAAACATAAGACACGAGATTTTAACGTGGAAAAACCCTTTTTGGGAAGAAAAACCCACGGACAAAATATTTGCACTATTCTTCAATGATCACCCTTGTCACGGTTACGTGCTCATTTATACACACATTACCATCAATCACTGCAATCACGAATTAAAGACACAATCTCCTAATTAAGGAAAATACAACCGGATCACTACAATAAGGAAACCCGAATATTCGGATTTCCTAACAATATTTTGCCTCATATGAGGCCGGTTCAGATCTCATCCGCAATATAGATTGTCTGTAGTGATAGATGCTTGGTTTTCTTAAAATTAAAAGTAAAAGCTTATGGATTTGAAACAAAGCCGACACTGTTCAAAAGGGGACACTAGGAAGGTTCTTGGTTTTAAAAAAATTAAAAAAAAAAAGCCAGGAGAAAAAAGCCATTGTGATGAAAAGAGGTATGTTTCAAGTATTACTATTTCCAAATTGAGTAAGAGATTCATTAGAAGTAAACTAAAATAAAAGTACCTCTTGTATACTTTAGTTTGAGCATTTTTTTTTCATATCCATCGTCGCCAATAGGGTCAAAAAAATGAATACATGTAGTAGTTAATCGAGGCATCTTTCAACTTTGAGTTTATAATAGTAATAGTAATAGTAATCACAACAACAACAATAATAATCATCATATAATGAACCATAATATAATATTTACTTCTATAACAACAACAATCATACCCATTATATTCCAACGACATCAAAAGCTATCGCTAGGGTCTAGATAGGGTGAGAGACAGACAAACAATACCTCCATCCCAAAGGATAGAGAGTTTGCTTCCAGTGAGACCCCCGGCTCTATATGTACCTGCATAGATAGCACAATAATAGGAATATGTACTAGTGAAATGATTTTATTAAACATAAACAGAAATGTTACGATATTAAAATAGTCGTAACAGTGGATATGCACAAATAATTGAAAGACAAAGACCGAAACAAAGATACAATATTTGCGTTTCATATATAATCGGAGCATAATCTATTGGACAAGCTCAATATATTCCAAGGTTACTATCTCTCAATCAATGTGGTGATACTTAAAATCATATCCGCTCCTGATATTGGACGGAGATGATAAGGACATCCCCGTCATAGCTTATGTCTTGTGTTTTTATTTATTAGATCACATAGTCCCAAAACATAGCCAAACTGATTCCGGACAGGGGTTTTCGAAAGAGAGATCAGGGGTTCGATTCTCACCAAAGACAAGAATGTCCCTTCCCATCAAGTGCATAGTGTGGGATCTTCTTGGCCTGTAGGCTTGCCTGCAGTGCTGGAGTCTCCTTATGCAGACTACTGTGTAAATGACCAAGCTTCTACTAGCGGGCCGTTAGGTACCTGATTTACCTCCCTACACTACCTTTAGGACTGGACAAACATTTATTAGATCACATCTCTCGATTTGCTTTTATAATGTGATAAGGGGTCTCCACAATCAAACGAGATTCTCATGTCAGCTCGCGAAGGAGGGCATGATCATGCTGGTTAAATTATGGCATCACATTTAGCCATTACATTAAGCACAACTACCACCATAATATAACATTTTTTTATTATATGTTCAAATGTTTTTTTTTGTTAATATAACATTGTATGTTTTTTAGGCAATTGATCTCACAGGTAAGTAAGTTCAAGTACCTAGAATCATCTGTACAGCAAGATGTAGACATAAATAGTAACGTACGTAGCACACAGAGTTCATGCAAACTGGTGTAGGTGGAGGCAGCCTCAGGGTTGCTTTGTGAGAATAATTTTTTAACTAAATTAAAGGAAAATTTTATAGGGTGGCAGTGCGACCGGCAATGTTATATGAAATAGCTTGCTGGGCTATTAAGAGGATACAGTCGTAGAAGATGGAAGTGACAGAGATCAGGATGCTAAGGTGGATGTGTGAACATACAATGCTAGACCGGATAAGAAATGAGGTATTTAAATAAAGGTAAAGAGTGGCTAGCATAGCAGATAAGATAAGAAGGGGAGACTGAGATGTGTTGTGTATGCCAAGAAGAGATAGACAACAGCGTCCGTCAGAGCAGTTAAAAGCCTCAATGTAGAGGGAAAGATGAGTAAAGGCAAGCACAAACTGACTTGAGATGAGCAAATTAGGCATGACATAATAGATTTGCACATCTCTGAGGATATGGTACACAATAGGAGCTCATGGAAGCTAAGAGTTAAAGTTAAGGAGGTTTAGCCAGTATATAGAGGTACCTTAGAGTATACTTATGGGCTTAGATACTCTCTACACTTTATGTGGACTTTGCACTTTTTTGTCTTTTTTCTATCACATTATGACTATTTCAATATCGGAAGCTGTTCTATTTGTATTTTACTAAATTTCTTTACGAATACACTAGCACATTATAACCCTTTTATTGTGTCATATGTGCATGTACATATAGAGCCGGGCTCTCACTAGAAGCAAACTCTCTATTCTTTGCGATGGAGGTATTGTTTGCATGTCTCTCACCCTCCTCAGACCTTAACGATAGCTTTTACTTTCGTTAGTATCTACTGAGTATGTGTTGTTGTTGTATGTTTTTCTCTTAATACTTCAAGTCTTAAAAATACTTATAAGTGGCTAAACATACAGTTTAGACCATCATTTAAGACCAAATTTTAAAAAAAATGAGTTAAAATACTTTGACAACATGATTTTAATTAATTTTCTATAACTACGTATTTGACCTTATATCTCGATATTCTGGAGGGTATGTATATTACTTGATAAACAAACGTCGGCATGAAACTAATTTAAGATCTCATAGCCCTACAGTGTCTTACCTTCTAAAGACGAGATCATATCACATGTAATAATTCCAACTAAATTAAATACACGTATCATAATCTTATTAAATGGGATAAAAAACTAAGATACGAGATAGATTATAAGATCCCAACCGATTATATAGTTGATGAGAAAAAAAATGAAAGAAAAGCAAAAAAAAAAAAAAAAAGACCTTTGACTTCGACATTCTTGTATCCAAACTGTTCACTGTAAACATTCAATGGATTAAGAGGATGCTTGTCTCTATTTAACTACTAACATTATGTATAAAAAATTCATTCCTCATACAACAACAACTACCATCATATCCAGTATATCCCAACGATAGCAAAAGCTATCGCTAAAATCTGACAACAACTACCATCATATCCAGTATATCCCAACGATAGCAAAAGCTATCGCTAAAATCTGAAGAAAATGTGAGGCATGCAAACAATACCTCATCTATAGAGATAGAGAGTGTTGGCAAAGGTTGAACCTCAACCCAAAGGGCCCCCACTGCCCCAGCCCCAAAGAGCTGCGTGGAGGATGTAAATCAGGAGTCCTGCGGCCTCCTAGATTGGGTGAAATCTTACACAGTTACCCACACAAAGTGCCCCCTACAAACCAGACATTTGGCCTGGCACCTACAAACCAGACATTTGGTCTGGCAGCAAAGGGACACCCACACTCTGCGCGTCCCTGGATTCGAACTCACGTCCTCTTGTTGGCAATCCCCAACCTGAATACTAGCTGGACTATTAATGGTAAACTATTAGTTTGCTTCCAAACTATTAATTGTAAAGATTCAATGGAATAAGAGGATGCTTGTCTCTATTAAACTACTAACATTATATATAAAAAATTCATTCCTCATACAAATACAACAACCATTATATCTAGTATATCTCAGTAACAGCAAAAGCTATCGCTAAAGTCTGAAGAAAATGTGAGGCATGCAAACAATACCTCCATCTATAGAGATAGAGAGTGTTGGCAAAGGTTGAACCCCCAACCCAAAGGCCCCCACTGCCCTAGCCCCAAGGAGCTGCGTGGAGGATGTAAATCAGTAGTCCAGCGGGTCTCCTAGATTGGGTGAGATCTTACACAGTTACCCACAAAGGTGCCCCCCATAAACCATGCATCTGGCCTGGCAGCAGAGGAACACCCACACTGTATGCGTCCCTGGATTTGACCTCACAACCTTTTGTAGGAAATCCCCAACCCAAATACCAACTGGACTATTAATGGTAAACTATTAGTTTGCTTCCAAACTATTAATTGTAAACATTCAATGGATTAAGAGGATGCTTGTCTCTATTAAACTACTAAAATTATATATAAAAAATTCATTCATACAATACACCTAAATAACACACTACAGCACTGCTAGAGAGAGAACAAAAATGTCAGATGCTACTCAATTCTCTTCTCTACAATACTAGCAGTAGAAGTATTCTCAAAAAAACGACCGCAGCCAGCAAAATCTTTTTTCCGATTCTCCACCGCAACTCAACCGTCGTTTCACGGCCACCGCTCCATGGACGGCAGCGGTTTTCCTCATTTCCCCGGTAACCTTGACCCTAGAGCTCAAGAATTCATACCAGGAAATTATATTTCTTCTTTCCCTTTACTCCCCCCTCCACCTCTTTACTATCCCTACCCTCTCCCACCACCACCACTACCCTCACCTCCAGCATACCACCACCATCCCTTTCCTCCTCCTCCTCCACCACCTCAGCCGGCGTACGTTAGCATGACTATGCCACCACCACCCATGTCCGTGCCCTCAAGGGCTTTGCTTGTCAGCATGGTCCCACCTGACGTCAGCGAGTCAATAATCAGGAGAGACCTAGAGGTGTTCGGCGACGTGAGGGCCGTCCAGATGGAGAAAGTCAAAGATGGAATCGTGACCGTTCATTTCTATGATATGAGACAAGCTCGAAGGGCTTTAGTTGCGATTCAAGAACAGAACATGCATCAGCAGTGTAGATTGAGAAGGCACTATGAAGAATTCGTTGTTGCCGGCCTGATTTATCCACCGCCGGTTCCTCCACCGGGTCCAGGGCTCATCGCCGGGCATGTTGTGTGGGCCCAGTTTACTGTCCCACTGGCTTCTAGTATGCCCCATGGAAATAATCAAGGCACTCTTGTTATATTCAATTTGGACCCTGAAGTTCCCTCTACTCACCTCAAACAATTATTTGAAGCTTTTGGTAATTTCACACTCTTATATTAATCATACATATCTGTATAACGTTTATTATGGAAAAAAGAACTTTACCTTTGCATGCATTAATCATTAATTGAATATAATCTTATATGAAATGAACTTATATTTAAATATGGTTCACTCATGTAGGAGAATCCCAAAAGTTCACCTTTTCTTTTTCGCTTTTATGCCTAAGTGAAAGAACTTTTGTTGATATTGAATGCATGTTTGTAATTTTGTGATTAAAAACTTTTGAGTCAAACACTTCTTTTGGCGTTTGGTCTCCGACCAGTCGCTTTCGTGAAAACAGATTTGAGTTCAACATAATTGTCCTCTTCTTCAAAAGTAACTGCAGGTTCTTTTTTTCCTAATATGCGTTTTTCCCTTTTTTTTCTTTTTTTTTGTAGGGACTGTGAAGGAATTGAGAGAGACCCCATTGAAAAAGCACCAAAGATTTGTGGAATTCTACGACATTAGAGATGCAGCTTCAGCAATGGCGGGGATGAATGGGGAAGAAATTCATGGAAAACAAATTGTGATAGAGTATAGTAGGCCTGGTGGTCAATGCAAGAAGTTATCTAAAACCATTAGAAATAATCCATCAAGAAATAGCTTGACCATTTCTTGGAATAATTATCCTAATGACAATCACTCACCACGGCCTTTAAGGATCACGCCCCGATCGCCTCCTACGCCGCCTTCTCCACGACGGCCTAAAACATGGGGGAGTTCAGTCACTAATGCATCCAATGTTCCGAATTCGAAGCCATCGGATGGTTTTAGAGGAAATCCAAAGGGGAATCATTGTGCAAGGAGTTCGAGTTCGAGTAGTGGAAACGGCAATGAAGAGTTTGCTATTTCGAGTTCATTGTATCCGAGCAATGTCAAAGGTTTTGGAAAGGTTAAGAGTAATGCTAGTACTTCAAGACCTCGGCAGCCCCAACCTAAGACCGGTGGCACCAAACCATGGAAAGATTTTCGGGTTTCGAAGGATTTTAACCCAAGATTTCTTATTGATGGAGACGCCATTGTGGATTCGAACTGCAGAGATTCTCGAACCACTGTCATGATCAAGAACATACCAAATAAATACAGGTTTATCATAATATGTGACTAGCTATATTACACTAACAAGTGACTAACTATATCTTAGTTCGTAACATCCTCCCAGCTGGCTCGTCGGGTCTAGTTGTGGGGGCCTTGGGCTTACGGAAACAATCTTTTGCTACAATTATATGCTTCAAATGGGGTTTAAACATTGACATTTTTAATTGCATTGGTGTTGCAGTCAAAAGCTTCTACTGAACATGATGGACAATCACTGTATACACTGCAACGAGCAGATAGCTGATGGAGATGACCAACCCTTGTCTTCCTATGATTTTCTCTACCTTCCCATAGATTTCGTGTAAATTCCTGTTTGTTCTTTCTCCATTTTCCAATAAAATTTCATGCTTTAAATTTTTTTTGGTTGGTTTATTCTTGATATTAGTTATGTGGCACTATTATTAAGAACCCGGTTTTCGAGCTAGATGTTTTCATAGGATTCGTTCAGTCTTTTTATGGTTAGTGTACAAACATATGGAACTGAATTTTAATGATTTATTTTTGTTGCTAAAACCAAGCAGAAATAAGTGCAATGTGGGATATGGGTTCGTGAATATGACCTCCCCGGAGGCAACATGGAGACTCTACAAAGCCTTCCACCGTCAAACCTGGGAAGTTTTCAACTCCCGGAAAATTTGTGAAGTTACCTATGCTAGATTGCAGGTAAATCTCTTTTTTCGATATTATTTTTTTTGGGGGCGGGGTGGGATGGGGTGGGGGTTTGGGTCTTTGGTTTGGCTTATTAGAAGTAACCGTATATGTTATTTGCCTTGATTTAGTAATGGTCCACACATAATTTGTATGTCTTAGAGGCTCCCACCTATAGCAGGGTATGAGATCAGATGTACTTGACTATACCCATGTGTTAGAAACACACAGAGGTTGTTTTATGATGACCCGTAATGAAAATTGGGTCAGACTGTGTGATCAACTGTTACTTCAGAATATAAGAAACGTGAACCAATTTAGTGAGTCATAACAAAATTGTGAGTAGAAAATAGAAAAGGGATAAAACATGAAGATTGTGAAATATCAAAATGAAGGGACCACGCTAATCAAATCAGTGTCTGATCTTATTGAACTCACTTTAACTGGTCCAGTTTCAGGAATTATACTTGTGGCTATATCCGGTTTGCATAAAATATTACTCAAGTGTTATATTTGGTAGTTTATTAGTTTTGTCATTTGTGTGGTCCAAGACTATGGTACTTCAGAACACTTCTCATGTGCTCTCTTTCCCCTCTTCACACGTATCTAATACTAGATTATTATTGCTCTTTTATGACCATGGTCCACGATAATCATATGATTTGTCAGTTTTTAAATGGAGTAACGAGTTTATATTTCCAATTGACTGACGGACATACTCTTTCTTGATTTTGGAATATGATAGAATAAATCAAAATGACTCACTAAATTGGATGTGCTTCTTATATTGTGAAATAGCAGTTGATCGACATAGCTTGACGCATCATTATGGGTCATTAGGAAACAAACTTTGTGTGTTTTTGTAAATGGAGTAACGAGACTATGTTCCAACATGTTTTTAGTTTTTTCCCACATCTTTAATTTGAGAGCTATTAGGATACATGTAATATTATTTTTATTATGTAATATTTTGAGGAGAAAATTGAGTCGGTTGATTATCATAATGTAAGCATATAATAGTGGTGACATGAGTTGTTTTCTTTTAATTACTTGTATTTTGTGCTTTAATGTGACTGGCAAAAGGGATTAGAAGCGCTAAAAGAGCATTTCAAGAATTCGAGGTTCCTGTGTGATTCTGACGAGTTCATGCCTGTGATCTTCCAACCACCGCGAGACGGGCGGCTGCTGACTGAGCCAGTTCCTGTTTTCAGCCGCTCCTCCTTGAGCCCTACCCCGTTGCTGGAGTGTTTGTCTTTGAGTTCCAAGGATGCATCGGAAGATGGAGAGACATCTGGTGGATCTTCGCAGAAACAACTAGAGGAAGAAGATGAATCAGCTGGGCGAGTTAATGGTAGCCCTAATAGTAGTAAAACTGATAGATATGAGGACTTCAATCACAGTCGTGGCGGAAGCATCAACTCGAACGGCGGTGAGAGTGGAGAGTACTATCAAGGTGATGGCATTGATGATGATGATGATGATGTAAATTTTTAACTTTGTAGTGATCAGCTAAAGAGCTTTCTATGTTATGAAGTGTTTTCTTAGGTTTCTTGATAGTGTCTTTTGATCAAATCAAAACATTTGCCCGTCTTTCTGATGAATAACTTACATGAAGAGTTATATATCACATCATCCATAGTCGTCGTATGACAAATTTATGGTATAATAGTTATACATATCCAGCTCCACTTGCATAGCTTAAGGAAGCTCGTCAAGCAAGGGATGTCTAATTGGAAAAAAGTTTTGCTCTTAGGATGTAAGTGGAGTAGGAACATTTGTTTTTGAGTGAAAATTTTGTTCTTAGGATGGGAGTGATGTAGGAAATGGTTTTGAACCGCTGTGTTTTTTTTTTTTGAGAGCCTCTGTTAATTAAAATATAGGGAAATTTTCTTTAGATTTTTTTTTTGGGGTTTAGCTTAATATAGGACATATTTTTTTCACGTTCAAAATAGGCTTTAATCTTTCATGTGGTTTTGGACTAAAAGACTGCGTATACACCATTATGTCTTTAATATTTTCGTTGTAATCTATTTTTATTTTCTCTCCCGTCTCTTTCCTCTCCCCTCGGCCCTTCCCTGTTAGCTCCCCTCCTTCGTCGTCTTCCGTCGCCTCTTTCCTCTCCCCTCTGGCTTATTATCTCTTCTCTGCCCCCTCTCTCTTTCCTCCGTTAGGCTTGCAAATCTTCTCTTCCATCGCCTTAAGTACTCAGCCAACCCCC
>AP025062.1:3515337-3536041 GCA_036186865.1 Eustoma russellianum
TTTTTTTTTTTTTTGAGAGCCTCTGTTAATTAAAATATAGGGAAATTTTCTTTAGATTTTTTTTTTGGGGTTTAGCTTAATATAGGACATATTTTTTTCACGTTCAAAATAGGCTTTAATCTTTCATGTGGTTTTGGACTAAAAGACTGCGTATACACCATTA
This sequence comes from Eustoma russellianum, assembly GCA_036186865.1. Classification (NCBI taxonomy): domain Eukaryota; kingdom Viridiplantae; phylum Streptophyta; class Magnoliopsida; order Gentianales; family Gentianaceae; genus Eustoma; species Eustoma russellianum. The sequence continues at coordinate 3,515,501 of AP025062.1, forward strand.
TGTCTTTAATATTTTCGTTGTAATCTATTTTTATTTTCTCTCCCGTCTCTTTCCTCTCCCCTCGGCCCTTCCCTGTTAGCTCCCCTCCTTCGTCGTCTTCCGTCGCCTCTTTCCTCTCCCCTCTGGCTTATTATCTCTTCTCTGCCCCCTCTCTCTTTCCTCCGTTAGGCTTGCAAATCTTCTCTTCCATCGCCTTAAGTACTCAGCCAACCCCCGCTGCCAGCCCTAGCCCCAAGAAGGATGGATGGTAGAAAGAGAAATTTTTTTCCTGGGAGCAAAGGTCAAATATATGATCATAAGGATCACCACTGTCTCAGTCTCATTAAGCTGTATGGATGTTACAAATCATGAGTTCAACGACCTCTTAGTTTGGTAAACATTGCCAAAAAAAAACTACACAAAGTGACTACAGAAAGTTGGTCATCAAACCGTTAATCCAATTGGACCGAATATAATGACATTGACATTACAGGTCTGGATACTTGTATTATACCTACGATGCATGTGTCTTGATTCTTCGACATTTCTTATAGCACTTTTTTAACCCAATACAATTTGAGCTATGTCATGAGACAAGAAAGATATTTTTCGATGAAGAAGAAAGAAGAGTTTTTTTTTTTTTTTTTTGTAGAAGAATCTTTTTTTCTTTTTTTCTTTTTTTTTGCAAGTTGAGGCGTTCCCGCGAAAATTTAGATCACCTTCTATGGTTTGTCTAAAATTAGTGGGGATCTTTTCGTCTAAAATCACATGTGAAGTAAATGTTTATTTAAGCCAAACTACATCTATGGTAAAGGTAATTTTTTTAAAAAAAATATATATATCTCTTGATTTGTAATGTTGAGTTAAATTAAAGGGAATCTAGCTTAGCGGGTTAGTTTTGGGGTCAAAATATGACTAATTTGACAATTAAATCAACAACCATGATGATATACTGGTTATATTGATGAATGGTGCATATCGATCATTATATATCTAGGTATATCTAGTGATTTGAGTGACAATTTAATATAACATGCAAGCATAAACATCTTGCAGGATCATGTAATCTGTTAGAGGTAATATAATTAGAAGCTTCCTGGGTTTTTCATTTTTAAAAATCACCAAGAATTGTGACGTGGCATCTCTTATTTTTTCTATTTTATTTTTTATTACATATTGATGATAGGATTGGAACTTTGGTTCTCTTCAAAATGCCTAATAATTTTTATTATTATGGCAGAGAAGACAGATGATTCAAAACTTGGTTTCTCTCAATAAGTAAAATGATTTTTATCATTAGACCAGTTTATATTGCTTAGTAGAGCCGGGGTCTCACTTGAAGCAGACTCTCTATCCCTTGGGATAGAGGTATTGTCTGCCTACCACTTACCCTCCCCAGACCCTAACGATAGTTTTTGCTGTCGTTGGGATATACTGGGTCAGAATGATGATGATGAATTGCCATATTAATTCGATAAGGTTAGGACTTTATACCGAGATCACCGCAGACTTCTTCAACGTACTGGTCACCGTACGATACGTGACAGCAGGAGGTGGTGAGGCTAGATGAGGGTGATCCGCATCTAGTCTCACCATCCCCTGTTGCCACGTGTCAGGCAGTGAGCAGCTCGGTTAGGGGATTTGCGTAAGGAGATCCAAATCTCTGACTCTCATCTAGCCTCACCATTCCTGCTGTCACATATCGTGCGTTGAGCAGCTTGGTTAGGGGGTTTGCGATTAGGAGATCCAAATCCCTTTAAACCATATAATTTTTACGTAAAGCTGATTCAGTCTGCATCAGCTTGGATGAATGTCTCGTCATGCAAGCAGCTATACAATTTTGTGAAAGAAACTGCCAGCCTACCCCCCCCCCCCCCCCCCTCTCTCTCTTTTTTTTTTTTTAAATCTTCTAAGAAGCTGCAGAAGTTACAGCTTGCACTACTTGTTGAGCTCCGAGCCGTTTCGGCCAAATCATACGTTTGACATAAACGCCAATTACAACCTTGTCATTCGTTACTACTATTTTCTCGTTTCTCTTAAATGCATATGTTGTCACATTGTCTCTAGCGACCATAGTCCACTACATGTGTGCAATTTTTAAATTTGTTGTGTAAGTTTATGAGGTTGAAGCGTTTCATGACTCTTGCATCGAGAATACTGAACGATTTGGCTACTAGGGGAGGCTTTAAACGCTCTGACGTAAGAGGCTGTGTACGAAAGAGAGGCAGATCCATGTACTCAATGCTATCATCTAATCATGCTTCGCCGATAGAGCATAGTCTAGTTGATACTCGAGTTGAGATTTGTTCTAAGAAGTCAAGAGTTCGAATCCAGGAACAAGCATAGTGTAAGTGCTCGGCCTAGTTTGTAGGGGACATCTTGTGTGGGTCACTGCGTAAGTACTCACCCAACCTAGGAGGCCGCTGGACTCCTGATTTACATCTTCTACAATGCTCTTTGGGGTTGGAGAGGTGTGGAGCCAGGGTCAGGGAATGACCTTTTGATCCAAGCTGATCATGCTTCCACTTGGATTAAAAAAGACGTTCTTGGTACACTATGTTTTCGTAATATGCAAGGATTAGGAAGAGGCCGGATCGCTTCGAAATCTAATATACACAGTCTTATTTTACACTTTTTTATGTAAGAAGCTGTTTCCGCAGCTCAAACAAGTGACTTTAAGATAAAAAATAGTCATCTTACCAGTCGTTCCAAGTACTATCATTCTAAAAAGAAAAAGAAAAACTAGTAATATTCACCCAACTAGGAATTGTCCAGTATCTTGTTTCGAGTTTTTGTATGGAAGATGTAAACTGAGCCGTAGATATAGGTATACCTTTCACATTGTATATATACACTGAACAAATATTATACATGAAAAAATATTATTTTTGAATGATAATAGTAGCATTTAGTTTATGAAGATTACTCTAAAAGATCAGTGCTGCTTAATCATTAAAAAAACCCATAGTATTTAGTTGATCATTGATCACTACTATTTTATATCTCAAGAATAAAACTTGACCACTTGACTGAGGAAAAACATAGTATTATAATCCTGCTTTTGATTGCGCTTTTAGCTTAGTCACATCTCTGAATTCCATTGTTGCAGTAATTATGTATTGTTATAAGATTGTGATGGACGCATCGGAGAGAGACGGGTAGTGACGTCATATCACTCACCCCTACTTCCTCTTCTCCAGGTAAGCAGGATTTCGATTATATCTTTGTTGAAGACGGATCCGACCAGGCTAGTTGGGGAGAGTGAAGGTGTGAGGTTTACTTTGGAGTCACTTGATAGATTATCATATTTATTCCTTTTATGTTATACTTTTATATTTCGTTTGATGTATCGGGTTTCGTCAACTCTAAACATTTGTTTTATTTTATTGGGATTGTTTATAAATAAAATTTGAATTTTTAATTATCGTTTCTGTAAAAAAATTATGTTATTTCTGACGTGTACGAAGATTTGAACGACGCCTTATAAAAATATATATACACTGTAAATCTTAATTATTCCACTAGTTATATAAATGGCATGGCATGGCATGAAAATACGCGACCCTTAGCCACTTACACATAAATCGGAATGGAGAATCAAAGAATACTTAAAATAGAATATTGGATAAAGAAACTCGAAAGCCCCGTTACATGGTACTAGACGGTTATTGGAGCACTAAAAAAGTACTTGCAAGCCGGATGGGATCTTCTCACTGTGCGGTGACTCACGGCGCTCCCTACAACGTGACACATGGCAGTAGGGGAGTGTGGTGAGTCTGCATGAGGATAACCCTCATCCAGCCTTACTACCCCTCCTGCTGCTACGTGTCACACAATAACGCGTGCGGTGAGGGAATAGCGGTGAGGAGATCTGAACCCTTTGCAAGCAACGTTTTTGCCAGCACTAAAAAAGTACTTCCAAGCAACGTTGATGATGTCAGATTTATCACCAAGTAATTTTTATGATATTGGAGTCACGCCGTCAATTCTCCGTCAATTGTTTGTAATAGGCTGTTGGCCGACCGGCACAGAGGAACGAGGTCAGAGGACCCGGGATCTATGGCCCTGGGTAATACCCTCCGATAGTCAAGTCAGTTGAAGCCATTTTTGGAGAGGTTTATATACTGTATGAAGGTTTTAAAGTAAATGTTTTCTGGTAAACCTGAGTTTTCATCGTGGAGAAGATGAATAACAGTTGTAATTTGTCAAAAATTGTCCCTTCTCTCTCCTGTTTTCTGCCTTTTATATGGCGGCTTGGGCCAATGCATGGGGAGAGCTCTGAAATCGTGACAGGCAAGGAGGTCATGTGGATGACTCTTACTCTTGCTTGCTCGCCACGTGTCTCGGTACTGTGCTGAGTAAGTTAGTTTGGGACACCTGGCTAGAAGTTTCACCAGGTAGAATTACCCAAGGTGAACTCCTAGAGCCGAGGCCAGATCTTCCAGAAGTGCTCAGAAGCGCCCCGAGATGACTTAGAATGTGGGGTCAGCTTGCTGAGACGTAGAGGGCCGACTACAGAAAACATGGGTATGCCCAATATGATGTCCGCACCTGACGTCACAAATAGCCCGAGATCATCGGGTAAAATGGAACCGAGGCCGAGATACTCTATGACCGAGATGAGGTCTTTAGGCCGAAATGGCGCCGTGGCCGTTTGGCTGAGATGAATTGTTTGTCGGTGATGACCTTGTCAAACTCTCAGCAGACCTGGGGGACTTAACGTTTTTTGTCCGTACCCCTACCGTTGACTGTTGTTGACTAACGTGTGGTATTTCTTGGTTCATCAAACGTTTTTGTTGGAGAAAATCTCACTTATTAGCATAAGGTTTGGCCCATTACTCACTTAGCAGTCTAACGTTGATGAAACTCACTTAACAACAACTCTTTTGCCGGAATGTCTCACTTGTAGCCAGTCACCAGAAAATGACTTGCTACAGCAGGTTTCTTTTTTTTTTAAAAAAAAATCATTTCTAAAAAATGTTATTATTTGTAAAAATTCTAAAAAATTGTAAAAATTAATTAAAAAACATTTTAAAAATCGAAAAATTAGGAAAAAAGATAAAAATTATAAAAAATTAACGCTCCATCACTCCACCCACCTACCCCTCCCCCACGCCACAGCACCCCTTGCCACGCCAAAAAAATTTTTTAAATTTTTTTTTCTTACTCACTCATAATGCTCCGACCACCCGGTCCACCCCCGCGTTCCCTCCCCCAACCCCTCCTCTCGCGTATTTTTTTAAAAAATTTTTTCTAACTCACCCATAACGTCCCAACCACCCCCGCGTCCCCTCCCCCACCCCCGCACACACCCTAAAAAAATTTTAAAATTTTTTCAACTCACCCACAAAGCTCCGACCATCCCCCGGCACCCCAAACAATCCAACCCCCAGCCCAAAACATTGTCATTTTCTTTTTGGACTGGTGTGTTGTATTGTTTCGGGTTCTGGAGGATGGTCGGAACTTTGTGGGCGAGTTGAAAAAATTTTAAAATTTTTTTGGGGTGTACGCGGGGGTGGGAGAGGGGACACAGGGGTGGTTAGGATGTTATGGATGAGTTAGAAAAAATTTTAAAGAAAAATTTTGCGAGAGGAGGGGGTGGGGGAGGGGACGCGGGGGTGGTCGGAGCATTATGAGTGAGTTAGAAAATAAATTTTAAAAAAATTTTTGGCCCGGGGGGTACAGGGGGAGTGGTGTGGCGTGGGAGGGGTAGGAGCTTTGTGGGTGAGTTGAAAAAAAAGTAAAATTTTTTTTGGGGTATGCGCGGGGGTGGGGGAGGGGACGCGGGGGGTGGTTGGGACGTTATGTGTGAGTTAGAAAAAATTTTAAAAAAATCGCAAGAGGAGGGGGTGGGGGAGGGGACGCGGGGGTGGACCGGGTGGTCGGAGCATTATGAGTGAGTAAGAAAAAAAATTTAAAATTTTTTTTTTTGGGGGGGGGGTGTGGGGTGGGACGGGGGGATAGGTGGGTAGAGTGATGGGGCGTTGTGGGTAATTTTTTTTTTATTTTTATCTTTTTTTCCTAATTTTTCGATTTTTAAAATATTTTTTAATTAATTTTGACAATTTTTTAGAATTTTTAAATTCCTTTTAAATCACTTTATTCAAAAATATAATTTTATTTTTTTAATTAAAAAGGGTCGCCACGTGTCAACTTCTGGTTGGTCTGAGAAAGTCAACGGCTGGTCAACGGTCACCTGGCTACAAGTGAGACATTTCGGCAAAAGAGTTGTTGTTAAGTGAGTTTCATCAACGTTAGGCTGCTAACTAAGTAATGGGTAAAACCTTAGGCTAATAAGTGAGATTTTCTCTAGCAAAAGGTTGAATCCCAACCAAATGGGTTCCCACTGCCTTAACACCAAAAAGCTACGTAGAGGATGTAAATCATGAGTCCAACGGCCTCATAGTTTGGATGAAATCTTACACAGTTGCAAGCAACGTTTTCAAATGCACTGGAAGGGGTGGACACATGGCAAATTCTAACATAGTCTTAGAGAAAATATGTTTTTAGAGTAATTAAATGTATAAAATATATTTAAATCTTCAACTTTTGTCAGTTATCCATTTGTTTGTATTTAAATAAATTTTATGTAACATAATATTATTATGTCATCAGTTAACCAACATAAAATATTTTATTGACACATAATACAAGAATCGTTGAACTATATCTTTTTCTTCTTTTTTTGATTTTGCTACACACGCGAAAATGATAACATTTAAACTCTGATTAATATCTATGACCGGCATAAATTTTTTGTGGACACATGATAGGAGAATCATTAAACTGTATATTTTTCTTCTTTTTTAGTTTAACTACACACACCGATAAAATTTAAACTCTAATTGATACAGTAACGATTCAGACTTGTCTAGTTAATTTTATACGTGACGTCTATTCGGTCCGACGTCGGTATTATGGGTAAGTACTGAATGTCAATTGAATCGAGATTTCGTCTTTGCTAAACCGAAAATGATTGATCTTTGTTGACATTTTACGTTCAGGTCATACTTATATATCATGTCACTATCTTTTTTTTATTCGATATGAAATTTTTGTGTCTGTATATCTCACTCCTCTTAATAAGTAAGCATAACATCTACTAAGGGACCAGGATCGCTTTAACATTTCTGATTTGGCCATTTCGCCCTGACGACTCTAGCCAGTTTTGATACTATAATTGTAACGACCCATACTTTTCCAACCAAATTCAAGTTGACGCCTATTCGAGTCATAATGATTGTCAACTATAGGCAAGCACTACTTAATGTAACAAATGGGACTTTCATCATCGCTTACTCAAAAATGATTAATCTTTGTTGACATTTATCACTTGAGTCATACTTATATATCATAGATGTGGATTTTTAGGAGAGATACAATACCTTTGTCAATAGACTGTATTTGATTCCTCTTAAACAAACCAAATAAATCATGATACAAGACATATATACATTCTAATTAATTGTAACATAAATAGCAAGAAATATATCTATCTTTTGACTTGAAGGCGTGGACATATATAGACAAACTTTATGTAATAAGACAAGATATATCTTAACGACTGCAGATTCACATCAGCCTTCAAATAATTTTGTAGGTCAAATTCAGTAGAATAAGACGAAAAGAAAATCTTGGGGCAGATACAAGAAAACAAAATAGAGAAATGAGTGTCATAATGAACTCTTCCCGAAAAAGAATGGCTAACGGGTAGCATCTGAAAGCAGGGAAGCTTGTAGCCTTCTTTCTTAGGAAATTTACAGACGCAGATAAAGAAGAAAGCCAAACTAACAATGTATGGTTTTAGGGTTTTCAGGAAAGAAGAAAACAGGGAGATGTCCACTGGGCATATTAGTGTACCTTCCTCCACAAGTGTTGACCGGGGAATCTTCTACCAAAATTTTCAAACAAGAAATTTTGCGGGATCTCCTGACCCTCTGATGAGACGGTAACAAAAGATCTCTGGCACGTAACAGCAGAGGGTGTTGAGACTAGGTGTGAATGACCCCTACCCAGCTTTACCATTCCCTGCTGCCACGTGACGGACGGTCACGTGGGGGTGAGATGAGCGGCGGTGGGGGATCCGACTCCGAAATTTTGGACTTCAAAATCTGTTACTTCTGGTCTCAAAAATATTCTTTTAAACTATTCAGGAAAAAAAAGATTAGTATCTTTTAAAGAAATTATTTGCCCGACGTGGACTGTTTTGTTACTTTAAAATCGTGGATTCGATTTACGGAAACATCTTATTGTAAAAAATATAGGATAAGATTATGTGTATGAAATCGTGAAACGATCGAGTCCCTCTCCAAACCCTGCGCAAATGCAAGAGGTACACCAGAAACGCCCTTTTAACGAAATAATTTGCCCTACAGTATTAGTACAACTGAGGTGGCGTTTGATTCGCACTTGGGTATCGGAATAGGTATGACAATGTATGAGTTAGGAGTATATGAGTTTGAGCGTAAAAGTGATAGTTGTTTGGTATTGAGGTGGAAATGAGTATGATTGACATTGATACTGTTTGGAATGTATCGGAATTGAAATGAATATCGAAGGTGGACGGCCGGAAAAATTTGATCGGCCGGAATAGTGATCTGCCGTCGGCAGACTGGCAGAGTTGATCGGCCATACCCCCGATTTCTTCATATTGATAGTCAAGAAAGTTAGTATATCAGAAAAAAAATATTTATTACCAAATACTTGGATATCAATTCGAAACTCATATTTTCTATTTCTCCAAAACAAACAACGGTTTTATTAAGATATCCTACATTAATGTGATTAGATATGGAAGATATATACATATTTATGATGTATTTATGGTGTATATTTGTTTACTGATTTGGTAAAGTGATTATAGTGATTGTAGCGTGATTATAGTGATTGTAGCTTGATTGAATAGATTAGCAAGATAGAAGATATACATAATATTTTGTAAACATTTTTGGTATTGAATCAATCAATTTACGTGATTGCACGTTTCTTCATGGTATCAGAGCATAAACCCTAAAGTATTTCTTTCGCCGCCGTCTTCATCGTTTTTCAGGCGGTAACATGGCTGTCGCCAATGTCTCCGGCGCCACCACCGATACTACCACCGTCCCTCTCATTATTACCGACCCCAAATCTGCATACTACTTGCATCCATCTGACCATCATGGACTCCTCTTTGTCACTCAACCATTGGGTGAGAATGGTGAGAATTATTTTGTTTGGCGAAAGGCGTTTGTCAATGCTTTGCGATTCAAGAACAAATCAGGTTTTGTTGATGACACCATCCAACGTCCGGATCTTGCCTTTGTTAATTTTCCTATTTGGCAGCAGTGCAATGCGCTAGTGCTATCATGGTTGTCTAACTGACTTGTGAAAGAACTTCAAGGAGCCGCTGCTCATGCGGAGACTGTCCGAGAAGTCTGGGTTGATTTGGAAGAGCGATTCACACAAGGTGTGGATGCCCGTGTATATGAGTTGCGTCGTGCCATAGCTTCGCTTCGACAAGAAAGGAGCACCGTATATGTATATTATGGGCGACTCAAGGCTCTTTGGGGAGAGCTTCAATCTTTCGATGAAATCCCGATGTGTAGCTGTGGACTTTGTATGTGTGGTGTGTCTAAAGCCATGGAGAAAGTTCGTGAAAAGGAAATGGTCTTTGATTTCCTTATGGGTCTGGATGAGACCTTCGGTACGGTATGTTCCCACATTCTCAGTATTGACCCCCTGCCTTCCCTTGGTCGTGCGTATGCAATTGTGGCGCAGAAGGAGAAGCAACGCACTGTGGCCCAAAGTCTTGTTCCGGAGTTTGACGCTGCAGCTTTAGCCACCTGGCAACCATCTCAGGACAACCGGTCGGCTTCCTGGCAGCATTCCCAGGAAGGCCGGCCGTCGAGATCCAAAGGAAAGGGAGAGCGCCCACGGTGCAATCATTGTGGTAAAGTTGGACATTTACGTGAAACTTGTTTTGATCTAATTGGTTATCCAGCTGATTGGAATCGTAGTCGTCGAAGTAAGGTTTCTGCATGTGAAGGATCCCCTACAGTAGCAGCAGTGGCGAAGGGGATGGCGTCATCCGCCAACGTCTCCGGCGCCACCACCGATACCACCACCGTCCATCTCACCACTACTGACCCCTCATCTTCGGCCAGTTGGGATGTCACGCACCCAAATCCATCGGCCGAACCACCCCCGTCTCACACCCCCTCTGACCGCCCTTCCTCGGTGCAAACCGAGACATCTCAGTCGACGGCATCCGGCTCGTCGTCGGCTTCTGCTGAGCCATCTCACGTGTTTGCTTTGCTACCTCCGTCCCGTAGCGTACGCTCTCGTCAGCTGTCCCGTCGTCTTACAGATTTTCATATTGCCCTGCCTCCATCTCTTGTACCATCCGCTGCTCCCACCACTCCTACAACAAACTCTACGGTATTTTCCTTATCTAGTTATCTTTCCTACGCTCGGTTATTGTCATCTTATTATGGTTTGATTGCGGCTATTACTGATGGCGACGAGCCAGTTTCTTTTAAGCAGGCAGTCAAACATGCTCATTGGCGAGATGCAATGCAGCGTGAAATTGCTGCGCTTGAGGCTAACAGTACTTGGACTGTCGTTCCCTTACCTCCAGGTAAGCGTACCATTGACTCCAAGTGGGTTTATAAGATAAAGTATCACCCTGATGGTTCTGTTGAGCGCTACAAGGCTCGTTTAGTAGCGCGTGGTTATATCCAAGTTGAGGGTGTCGATTTTCACGAAACCTTTGCTCTTGTGGCTAAGTTAGTCACAGTTCGGTGTCTCCTAGCTCTTGCTGTCGCACGCGGTTGGTACGTTCACCAACTTGATGTCAATAATGCCTTCTTACATGGCGATCTTATTGAGGATGTCTATATGCGCATTCCGCCCGGTTTTTCTCGTAAGGGAGAGAATCATGTTTTTAAGCTACAAAAGTCTCTATAGGGTTTGAAACAGGCTTCGCGAAATCGGTATGTAGGATATCTTAATAGGTTTGGATTCTTTCAAATTCATATCGTAAATGAGAAACGCAACCAAACACCCTCGAAGTCTTTTCCTTCTATGAATTACAAGTCAAAATCGAGTTTCCTTACACCAACTTAATAACAAATCCCTGAAATTGAAAATGAGAATATATTGCTTGCTAGAAAGATTATACAACATTTTCTTGGTGCACGGATCTATTTATCGATTTGAAGGTACATCTTATCATAAAATACGTCCATTCATTAGTAGCATTTTATCCATAACTATTTTTAACATTAATCGACATTTCTTTACATCATTAGCTACTCGAAAATGAAACTACAGCAAAATATTATGACGGACAGGGCTATGTAATAACTTTTATTTATTTGTTAATAAACAATAGTAACCAATATTTCATGGCACTTTTAAATACATATTTAAATATCCACACATCTAATTGACCAGGAGCCTTGAGAAGTCATTATCCTAATACTTTTCCCAGTCTAGGAGGCCACGTAAGCCTATGATAATAGCATGCTTCGTGGAATTATGGCGGACAGGGCGTTCTTGTCTTACAAAAAAATATACACAAATGCATTCATTTATGTATCATTAATATTACTATATCATTATATTACTATTCTTACGTTATAATTTTATGACGAAAAACGTTATTTATATTGACTTGATTGATTTTGTTATTAGCATTTGTCAGTTTAAAACAATTCACTTCTTGTTTCTGTGTGTAGTTGTAAATTTATTCAGATTGCTTAGATCCTCAAAGGTCTCAAATATTTGTATTTATCTTTATATATACTATATATACACACACACACATATTAATATACATACAAAAACCTCCGTCAGACGCTCCTATATCATGAAAACTATGAAAACTTAAGTTCAAGTTGTGAATATTCGAAAACATTAGAAAATTTTGGTGGATTATTATGCAAGCCAAATAATATATCTTATTTTAATTAATAAAATGAGGGAGTATGAGTTAAAAAGAAAATAAGAGACGGAAAAAGAAAAAGAAAATACTGTATGAGAGGTCACTCTCTAAAGAATTCCACTTGAAAGTTGAAAACGAAAGCAAAGAGAATAGTCATCATCACATTGTGAAGAGGTGTTGCGAAATAATTATTTAACAAATGGGTCATTGATATTTACAAACTATTTTTAATATAATATTTTTTTTATCAGTGGACAAAAATATGTCATAAAGTAAAATAAATGTATAGAAACGACAACAGTTTTCACTTATGATATTTATTTGGTTTGACTAGTTAGATATGATACCGTGGAATATCATTTATCTTGATAAACATTTTGGTTTGAGATAATTATCTTCACACTTTTGTATTTAATTATAGTTATCTTTAGATTCTTTTCAGTTTGGAATTGGATCTTGACATCTGTGTGTTTAGACTAAACTGAAAATAAATGTTTTCGGTCATAATCGTACTAACATAACATATTACTATTATTGTGTCATCTATATAGGCATAATAGAGCTGAGGGCTCACTGGAAACAAACTCTCTATATTTTGAGATAGAAGTATTGTCTGCATAGGTCTGTAAATAAACCGAGCCGTTAGGTATGTTCGGCTCGCTCGGCTCGAGCTCGGCTCGCTAAAGATTTACAGCTCTATGTTTGCCTGCCTCTCACATTCCCTAGACCCTAACGATAGTTTAGTGCTTTCATTTGGATATTACTGGGTATGGTCGTTGGTCATAATCAACAAATCTAATTAAGTGTTCCAACTCGTCTCGTTTAATTAGAATTAACGAACGAACTCAAATCAAATACAAATTAAACTTGAACTTTTTACAAATAGTTCGATTCGTTAGGCATCCTTAGCAACAACCCCACCGCGTCATAGTGAGCAGCTACAACAACTTTTATCGAACTGTACTCCTGAAATCTGAATAAAATAAATAAATGATGTGTTTTTGTATTTTGGTGATTCAAATAAGCCAGAGGAGAAAGGCAGAAAAAAATAACAATGGAGCTCGAGACCTAGCTATTTCGAATCTTGATAGTCACAGTACATGTGTTAAAATTCTGCCAATAAGTTCTAATATCGAAATATGTTTACACATAATATCTTGTGGGTATTAAATAAAGACCTCACATCTTATAAGCCGGCAAACAAATTTGATTTATATTTATATAAATGTTTTTTAAACTAAAACGACGTTGATCGTATTATAAAGTTATTAACTTTTTGCCCTACCAGAAAAAGAGCATGAGCTTAGGTTCCACTAATAGTATAAGTTGAGGCAGGTCCAAAATGGGGGGCATCATTGTGGTGGGATAGGATCCCCTTACCAAATCCCCCTCACCGCGTGCGTGACCGCATGACACGTGGCAGCAAGGGGGTTGGTGAGGCTGGATGAGGGTAACCCGCATCCAGCCTCACCACCCCCTACTGCTGCCACGTGTCGCGTCTTCAGCCGCGCGGTGAGGAGTTTTCATCCCATTGTGGTATGGCATTTTCTTCCAAGTTATGGGGGTATTGCCACCTGGCATCAGTGTCTCAGACATTTCTTTTTCCGAATCTTTGCGGTGGATCTTCCTCCTGGTCCCACGTTTCCACTGTTCCGTACTTGTGCACCTTTTATCCTTTTTTAATTTCTTAACATATAAAACATACGTTCAAAAAACATTTACAGCTCCCAAGTCATATCTGTGTACTCGGGTTGAAATTTGTTCAAAGAGATCAAGAGTTTGAATCTAAAGACACGTACAGTATAGGTGTTCCATTGCTGTTAGGTAGAAGATCTGGTTTGCAGAAAGACAATGCTAGGCCAAATGCCTGTTTTGAGAAAAAAATGTCTGTTTTATAACTCATAATAAAATATCTGTACATAAAGTCCTATGCAGTATACGAGGAGATAATTAAAGGGCTTGCTTATATACTAACCATAACCATCATATATTTATGGAGAAGATAATTAAAAATGTAAGCAAATTTTCCGATTAATCAAATGCAACACTGATAAAATACTGATACAAAAACATTATACTTTACTTTTCGACAATCAAACGTCGAACCGGTGAAATTTAAAAAATAACATACGCAACAAACAATTCTCACTAAAAATTGCAATAACTTTTATCATTAGATCAGTTAGAATCTTTAAATACCAAGTAAGTTAAAGATAATCGATCATTAAAAGAAGTTCGTAAACATTTTATACATTTTATTAATTAAACACACTTCATTGCTTAACACATTAGCACACCATATCTCGATTAGTTATCATCTATACATATACATATAGAGCTGGGGTCTCACTTAGGGATGTTAACGAACCGATTCGAACCAAATATCAGGTTTCAAATTCAAATTTGTTTAGTTAAACGAACTGTTCAGCTCGGTTTGTTTACTCTAATAAACTTCAAATTTTGTTCGATTTCGGCTCGATAACATTATATCTGTTTAAACGAGTCAAATAGTTTACGAATAGTCCGGCTCGTTTTAGTAAACAAACCTAATTTGGTGTTCAAATTCAGCTTGTTTAAGTAAAATTAACGAACGAATTCGAATCAAATACGAATCGAACTCGAATAGTTCGCGAACTGTTCGCTTCGCATAACACCCCTAGTCTCACTAAGCAAACTCTATATCTTTTAGGATGTGTATATTGTTTGACTGATTCTCATATTCCCCTGACTTTAGCGATAATTTTTGTTATAATTGAGATATACTGGTTATTTTGTGTACTAATAAAACACACTTAAACAATACTTGTCGCAATGAAACATTTTAAAATATATCAAAAGCTTAGACTTGGAGAAACAATAACCTCTTGAAATCCATTTTCAACAGTGGAAGTTTACACCATTTTGAGCAAATAAACATCAAGAGAATTGATATCTCAATCAATTCAAAGCGGTTTTTTCACAAACATGTCAAAAGGGAAAGAGTTCATTTAACACAGACAAAAGTGAGAGATGTGCGGTGTTGTTTGCCATATCGAGGAAGTTTCTTAAAGATATGGAAAGATTAAGAGGCCAAAAAAATGGGGATAGGATCCCCTCATCGCAAGGGGATGCGGTGACAAGTGACCGCGCGATATGTGGCAGCAAAGGGGTGGTGAGGTTAGATGCAGGTGACCCTCATCTAGCCTCATCACCCTCCATTGCTGCCACGTGTCGTGTGGTCACAAAGAAGGTGAGGAAAGTAGGGTTGAGTTGATCCCAATCCAAAAAAAATGCCTAAAAGAAAACAAAGAATCATCATTGCCTGCCTTTTGGCCTTCTGTTTCCATCTTTCCTATCGACATTCTGACGGCTACGCTTAATTTCCAAGTCGCAGTTTAATTGATTTCAAGCCATTTTTTGTGATACCAAAAAGTCGTAGCGCAACCTTTTGCATGCTTTCGAATTTATTATTTCTTCTGCCCCATAATAAATACACCTTTTTTTCATTATTTTCTATAGATGATTTATCTTTGTTTGGTTTAGGTTTCTCATTGAAGGTATGTGTTTGAACCATAAAAGTAGTTTGTTTAGGTAAATGAGGTTGTGAGTTTCAGCTTGATATATAGGTATTTGGTAATGAATATCGTTTTTTGATATACTACCACATCCTTGTCTATCAATATGAGAAAATGAGGGGGGATGAGGTGTATGACCGATCAACGCCGCCGGTCGCCTGTGACGGCTGGTCACTATTCCGGCCGGTCAAAGTTTTCCGGCCAATTTTCCGGCCGCCTACAATCGACACTCATTTCAATTCCGATACGTTCCAAACATAATCAATGTCTATCATACTCATTCTCACTTCAATACCAAACAACTATCACTTTTAGGCTCAAACACATATGCTCCAAACTTATACACTGTCATACCCATTCCGATTCTGATACCGATATCTAAGTGCGAACCAAACGCTACGTTAGTATTAATAATGACTATTGATAAAATAAAAAAATGTGTATTTATAAAAATACAAATTCTAACTCAAGATTCTTGTCCATACACTGGCTATGACTCCACGTCCAGGCATGCTTCTCCCTTTGTTTCATTCTTTTATCAAGAGTCTTGTCCTCGTAAATCAAAAGCTATGATTACAAGGGACTTTTTGAGTGGATATGTATAATTCTTTTTTGCTTATGAGCAGTACCCAAAAGATTCATGAGCATTATGATTCACTCCCCCATGCAGATTTGGTTCATACTTGTCCATGATGAATCATTCCAGGTGGCTCTGTTAACGTTGCCACCAGCCATCTGGTGCTTTATTCCAAAAGATTGATTCCCTTTATGTATTAAATTATTTATTCTTATGTTATGACTATGTGACATGTTAGATTTACGAAGCATATATCATTATATCCCCCCGATGTAACGACGGGAAGTGACAGAGGTTTCGATTGGGAAGATAGTGTGATCATTCCTGTGCATAATCATGACCCTTTAGGCATTTATTATTTTATTCACTTGTTTTAAAGGGTGATAATGTTATTGTCAGAAAAAATGTCACACACTCGTTATAATTTGTACAGAAAAGATAGTGCTCCACTTTTGTTTGAACTATTATTACTAGACTAAGTCTAAGTTACTATTTTTTTCAATTAGTATTGATCTTATATCTTCATATAAAAGCATTGTATTTCTTTACAGAATGATAAATTTGCAAAAAATTCAAATTAAGGAACTACAACAAAATTAACATTACCCCATCGTTTTAGAGACTCCTTTCTATAGCGGGGTATGGAGGATCGGATGTACACAACCGTACACATTTGTTAAAAATCTAATGACACATAATGAAAATTGCATCAATCTGTGTCGATCAACTGTTACTTCACAATATAAGAACCGCAACCAATTTAGTGAGCCATTTTGCTTTATTACATCATATTCTAAAGTTAAAAAAGAGTCTCATTGACTCCGTTGAAAATAGAAACAAATAAGGAACTAAAGCGGTGTAAATTAATCAATCATGTTTAATAGATTGTCGTGGAGTATAAAGTACAGACATTTCACTGTAAAAAATTGTATCAATGGTCAGTCGTATTTGATATAGCACGTCCATTCAATTTACAAAGGGACATGTATTCTAACCCACCAGGGGATCCATAATATTTCTTTTTTTTTATTATTTTTAGGAGACCATAGCGTTATATGTTTATTTCTCAAATATATAGTTTTGTACTATACGAATTATATATTTTTACCCTAGTAACCTAACTTAATGACTCCCAATAAGATAGAATCTGTGCACTCGAATAGGTTGAATCTTTAAAAGTTTAAATGACATCGGCGATTATAGAATATTATCAAAATATAAACACTTGTTTCCATTTACAATGGAGTCAAAGATACATTTTTCCACAACTTTAGAATAATATTGGAATATGATAGAATAAAACAAAATGATTCACTAAATTGACTGTATTTCTTATATTGTAAAGTAGCAGTTGATCGACATAGCTTGATGCATCATTATGGGTCATCGGGAAATATCTATATGTTTCTAACACATGTGTATGGTTGCGTACATCTGACCTTCCATACTCCGCTTTAGGCGGGAGCCTCTAAGTCAATGGAGGTATTGTTGTATCAACATATAAACACTTCAAACACCTTATTGTTTGTTTACTTGTAACAAAACACTTACATATAAATAAAGGTGTTTATAAACAGTTTGCACTTATGAACATTTGTTTACAGGAATAACAAGAAACGAAGGTACAATTACCGCATTGGCCGGCAATGTCTAGGGTTTTCCATTTAGGCCCAAGCTTTATAAAGCATTTTATTTATGCTTTTCCACTAAATACAGTCCTAGCGAGTCTTGGAGCAACTGGCAACGTTGTTGTTTTGTCACTTTGAAGTCACGGGTTTGAGATGTAGAAACAGTCTCTTTCACAAAAAAGTTTAGGGAATACTGCGTATATAAGATCACAAAGTGATCCGTTCCATTCCTAGACCATGCGTAAACGCAGGAGTATAATGCACCGTAATCGCCACTAATATAGTGATGTAGAATTTCTATTTATACTATAATTTTTGTCTTCTTAATGTATGTAATGATTTTTTTTAATGGCATTGACCAGAAATAGACAAAAATAAGTGGGAGCCAAAGGTTATGGAGGCAAGAAAAAGCAAAGAAACAGCACGATGGTCTTGTTTGATAAAAAAAGTATAAAGAAACAAGACAATGGTCCACCATACTTGTAGAAAGTGTCGCATATTTCAATACATGCGTGCCCTTTTTTAGAATTAATCAAAATCACACGTATGCCACCCATGCAACATCTAAGTTAATTATTTCGGATGCGTCCTCAGAACATAGCCTGATGGAAACAGACAAAGGATGGAGAATTCCATTGATTGGATTCTATAATGCTCTATCAGGTTCATAATTTACATCTTTACACTTTCTGTAGAATCAGATGTAGCAGAAATCCTTACCGGTTGGGGTACAAGCCTTTTTTTAATTATTTCGGATGGGTAACTTAACTACCGACGGATCTATATCTTAAAACATCTAAGTTAATTATTCACGACATCCATGATAATAATTTGCCTTTCGGAATACATGTTTAAAAGGTGAAATAAACGAGCGAACATTCTTTATATTAATGGTGGGTTATAATCCTTGATAACTTTACAGTAGAATGTCCAATTAAAATTTTTCGTTTTTAAAATATGAGTGGAACAAGAATAGAACTCTAAGACATGTTGATAAACCATAATTAAATCGTTTGTTAGTCAAAAAAAGTCAACGGTTCAACTCCAATAGCTCAGTACTCAAGTACTGCAGTTCAGCACCCAGACATGGCTGTTTAGCCTTGGCTGCACTCCAACAGGACAACATGACACTTATTATATAACCAAAGAATATGCCAAAGGCTTGCACCTCGGCACCAACTTCAGTTTCTACACAAGTGTCGCACTTCGCACCACTTCAGCCGGACCCAATTCTGTACTTCGGCAAGGCTTGATTATGCACTTCAGCAAAGGAACCAAGCACGACATTACCTCTTAGGACTCTCCGACAGAGGTGCAATTTGAATATAGTGACTACAGCTGGTAATTCAGCCTGAACACGCTAAGGTCATTCCAGCAGGCCTATTGGTCATATCAGCCAGTCTATCAGTCATATCAGTAGACCTACAGCCTCCTAGGCTTTCTGCCCCAAGTAAACATCAAATCTGCCATTAGAAGCCAAAGACGGAAAAAGGTCCATAAAAGCAAACCAATTGGGACAAAGAAGGGGATCCGAAATTCAAACATTCATACCCTAAAGCAAGCTCATACACATTGCTCTTCGGCCCATACTGTGAGAGACTCTTAACTCACCATCTAAATTATAATCTCAGTGAGATATGGCCCAAACTGACTTGAGCGTCGGAGGGTTTTTCCCGGGGCCAACCCCCTGGGACCTCTGACCTGTGCTTTCTTGTACAGGATATTTTAGAAGTTATTCCAGCTGCAACTTTCAATCCAGCTAACAACTCTTCAAGTTAACTGACGGAGCTAATTTGAGGTCATCTAGACCCTTGGTGAAGATCCGGCTTCATCACATATGTTACGCCATAGCTCTTTTATTATTATAATATATTTTTATATTGGAATAAGAACTATACCAACTAGTCTATCTTCTAAATAAACACTCACATAGAGTTCAGCTCATGATGTCTGTTCATACTCATTAGCTATTTGTCATGTCTTTTACCAAAAATAATTAGTTAGATATTTAGTAATAACAACAACATTACCCATTGACATATATGTTCCTGTCTATAGCGGAATATTGGAGGGCCAGATGTACGCAACCATACCCATGTGTTAGAAACACACAAAGGTTGTTTTCCGATGACCCATAATGAGCCTCAAGCTGTATCGATCAACTGCTACTTCATAATATAAGCAGACGCAGCTAATATAGTGAGTCAGTTTGCTTTATTCCATTAAATTTCGAAATCAAGGAAGAATGTATCTTTCACTCTATTGGAAATGGAAACTTACATTGTTATTCTAGTAAATTTGGTTGTCTGGAATCTATATTTTTTAAACTTTTTCGTCCATAAAAATCATTTTTTACCAAAATTTTGTTTACCTCAAGAAAAGGAGCTGCTGTTGTTTTTACGTATTAGTTAAATATAATAAATCATAATCAGATTCTTTGTTTTATTTTCATTTCTTCCTGTTGTTCTTTTGTATAACATACGTTAAGTTTTATGCATGTACATATAAAGTTAATCTAGAACATAAAAAATTATAGTGAACCACATAAGAAAACTGTAATACAATTTTTTTTAAAAAAAAATTATAACACAATTTCTTTAACTAGAGAGCATGGAATACTTGGAAGGATTTGCAGTTGAGCCCAAACATATATGGGCCTCAAACCATCAATTCTACGAGGCTATTGCAAAAACAATAGTCCATGATTTGGGCCTCCTTTTTTCAGTGAACTTCATAAAAGTACTTTTGATTTTTTTTTTTTGTTTTTTGTTTTGAGAAAGGACTTTTGATAAAATTAATTAGGGAAAATGCGGCAAGCTATACAATGGAGGGTCGAAATTGCATGGAGGACAAGATTTTTTTTTATTTTTATTTTTT
>AP025062.1:3536051-3607201 GCA_036186865.1 Eustoma russellianum
ATTTTTTTTTATTTTTATTTTTTGTAGTTTTAGCTTTGTACATTAAGTGGCGTCTTTTTCTCTTCCAAATTTGTCCTCAATAATGGAACTTGAGTTAATTGAAAACTTGTTTAAGAGGTTGGAGAGTGATTTCGAATAGAAATTCTTGAGTACGGAAGTAGTGCGACATGAAAAATAGAACCTTTACGTTTAAGCTTTTGCAAAGATTAAGGAGAAAAATAGAACCCTTTTGGAAAGCTAGGCAGCTTTCTACTTTTGGAGATGGCATGGGGGTTAACACGTTATCAGCGATTAGTTCGTTAAAAAAGAGAAAAAAAAAGCATGACATATTAGCTTTCATCATCCTTCTTAGTAGTTCTTACTGTTGGAAGAAGTTAACTGCTTAAATGTATCCATTTATGATTACTTTGTTCAGTAACATGAGAGCGGGTCTTGAAACAACGGTCAAATGTTGCTGCTTCGAGACTTTGAAGTTCGAACCGTAGAAACAAGATCTTACACAAAAAAGTGTAAGATAAGACTACGTATATCAGATCGCAAAACGATCCTGTCTCTCCTCACAACACAGGAAACACCCTTTTTGTTCTGCAACATCTTAAAGTTTTCGATGATTTAACATAACAGCTGCTGTCGTATTTACTCTTATGTCTAACCGTTTTATCTTATAGACGATTTAACAAAAATTTTTGGTATCGATCTCTTGCACCCTGCATTATATCCCTTGTTTTTTGAGTATTCACCACACATCTTATCTCATAATGTCCTCAAAAGTCTCCAGGACATAACCTAACTGGTTTCAGACAGGAATTCTCGAAAGAGAGGTCAGATGTTCAATTCTTACCAAAGTCAAGAAAGCACCTTCCCAATAAGTGCATAGTGTGGGAGCTTCTTGGCCTGTAGGCTTGCCTGCAGTGCTGGGGGTTCCTTATGCAGACTACTAGGGGTGTACATGTTTTTTAAAAACCGGTTGAACCGCACCAAACCGGCCAAACCAAACCGTAAAAAACCGGACCACGTTTTATGGTCAGTTTAATAATGCTAAAAACCGGACTGTTTCATTTGGTCTGGTTTCCGGTTTTAAGAATTTCAAACCGTATAAACCGGACCATACCGGTTATATATATATATATATATAAATTTAATTATATTTTATACATTATAGTAGTATTTTAGTTATTTGTTTATATTGTTTGTGAGTTTGTTTTTTATTGGATGTTTATGACTTGGGGAGGAAAAACTCAGTTGATTAATCATTTTTTGGTGAATAAAGGTTGGTACCTATTGGATTTGTCTGGTTATACCTAAGAAAATATTAGTTTTTTTTATTGATTTATTTATCTTCGTTTAATTACTTCTTTGATTTTTAGTAATTCTTAGTGTATAATTATTTCCACACATTGTTTATCATCCTGTAAAAGTACGAAAGAATTGAAATTTTGTTACTTGGATGATTATTCTGTATGCAAATAATGTGATTACATGATTGAGTATTAAGGATACTTGGATGATTTTTCGATTAAACTACTCTATCACCTTAATCCATCCTTTTGTTGAGGGTCAGGTACTTTGTGTAATTTATTATAGTATGAGTTTCTTGCCAAGACATTATAAATTAAGGTATAATAATATTCTATGATAAATTAAAGTATAGTAGTATTCTACTAAGGGAGTATAGTTTCATTTTTAGTTTGAAAAAAATCCTATCAGGAAGAAAACTTGTCCTCAATTTTGATTATGAATTTTGACTTTTTTAATCAACGTTATCAATGCTTCAGGTGAATAAAACCGAAAAAAACCGAAACCAAACCGGACTAGACCGGACCGGTCAAATGGTTTGTTGACTGGTTTGGTCCGGTTTTCGGTTTTCTATTTTCCAAACCGTAACAAACGGTTTGGTCCGTAAGATTCTCAAAAACCGGCCGAACCGGACCATGTACACCCCTACAGACTACTGTGTAAATGACCAAGCTCCTGGTAGCGGCCGTTGGGTACCTGATTTACCTCCCTACACTACCTTTGAGACTGGATGTAACAGGGACCTTTACTGGTTGGAGTTCAACCTCATAATGCTCTCAAAACAAATTTTGTTAGTTGCTCATCAACAGAAACCTCTCCTCACCCCGATCACATGGAAGAGCTCATGAATATGTGGGTTCAACCCTACTGTTTCACCATTGCATATGGAGAAACAGGAAAATTATAGCAAATAGAAGACATATTCAGGTTTCATACCTCTGTGATTCTCTATTTTTGTGCAACAACAGAATCTTCAGAGCAACCAATGCTAAATAGTGGTAAGAACATAGATGAATATGGATAAATATAATTGCAACTGTGGAATATGCAGGGACACATTCTCTTTTGACTTTAGAATATAATGAAATAAAACAAAATGACTCACTAAATTGACTGTACTTCTTTTATATTGTGAAGTAGCAGTTGATCGACACAGCTTTACGCAATTTTCATCATGAGTCATCGGTAATCAACCTCTGTGTGTTTCCAACACATGGGTTTGATTGCGTATATCTGATTCATCTATACCGCGTCATAGGCGAAAGCATCTAAGAGAATGAGGTAATATTGTTGTCTAAATGGAACTGTGGTTTGCATCTTCATTGGCCACAGGGCCGTGTTCACACAGGCATATGAATACTACACTAGATATGCAGGGGTGTTTTTATATAAAACGGGACTTGAAAGTTCACTGCGGTTGTCCAAACAACTAAAACGTCTGGACAAACAAATCTTCCCAGCCACATTTCCCCAGTCTCTTTCCTAATTAAGTTCGCTCAAAATTTCAAATCACGCAGCAAGCAAACAAGAGCTATCAATGCACTGGACGTAGGAATTAAAGGTTCCTGGAGGTAGCCACATTTCTCTCACGGTCTAAAAAGGGCGTTCCGGTGCACTAGGCTCCTGTGTTTGCGCATGATTCGGGAGGAACCGGATCGCTTCGCGATTTGATGTACGCAACCTTACCACACTTTTTGTGCAAGAGGCTGTTTCCGCAGCTCAAACCCGTGACCTCAATGTCACAAAGCAGCAACATTACCAGTTGTTTCAAGGCCCGCTCTCATTTCAGTCACTATCTGAGAGGAAAGAAAAAGGAAAAGAGAAAACGAAGTGTTTCTTTGCTTCTATTCTTTCATTTTTATTTTATTTTCTTAGTTGGCCAAGCAAACTGATATTCTGACCTTAAAAAAATAGCTTGAAATATAGGTCAAGACATGCAATAAATTTTCCAATACACAAGCATGCTGAACAAACTCAAGCAGCCTGAAGTTAAGCTAACAATTGAAAATCTTGCAGCAACATATCCTAGAAAAAAACAGACACTAACTGAGTAGACCCACTGATTCAGAGTCTCTGCATTCTAATGTCTCATTTCTCTTCATATGCCTAGCTACAGGCATTCCACTCTAAACCGATTGTAGCATCAACTTAACCAGGAGCATATTAATTTTCAGAGCCTCCACTTGTGAATAAGAATTTCCTAGACTATGTGATCCCAGCCAACACATTAACCAATAAGTTCTAGCAGGAAGAATGAATTCACTGCAGAAAAGAAAGCAACATGGCATCTATATAATACAATACCAATCACATCCTAATGCGAACACTTAGGACATGGTCCAACGAAACAAAGATTTAGGAAATAACTCTAAGCCACATATAAAAGCCAAAATATTGCAGATATGTAACTATTTTTCAAGAGAACTGCAACTTATTCATCAGACAAAGTCAGCATGATGCAGCTCAGTGGTCGAAGTCCACTTACAGAAAAAAGAAATGAACAAAAGAAGCTGAATAGTTGGCAAATCATTTGATACACAGCTTCAAGCCTTAATGATGATTCTTGGGGAAAAGAACAGAAAATACAAGGCAGCGTATCAAAATGAGGAGATACACAGCAGGACAGAAGGGCATTCTCAGTAGAATCAGCATACAGCAGCTCAAAGAATAGAATCACCCCTTTCATTATTCTGACGCAACAGCTGCTCCCTAATCCTCCTGATTTCAGCTTCCTTTTCCATTTTTTCTTTCTGCAATTATGTAACAATTTATGAAATAAAAGAGAAGGCAAAAAAACACAATTTCCATATATTCAAAAGTCCTTAAGGGGAAAAAAAACACTTGGTAGGAAAAAAACACTAATCAATTTTAACCCATCACCCTCTACCCCCCACCATTAAAATGCACGAAGTTTGCATTTAGAAAAAAATGAGTTCTTAAAGCAAGCATCTTTCCTCAAGCCCGAATGAAAAAGTGTAAGATTAATTGAATAAATACAGACACTTCAAAAGATCAGACTAAAAAAGAAACCCTAGCCAAAATCCATGGGCATCAAAGAATTGGATAAAGCTTGTCATAATTTGTTGACAATAGAATCAGGAAATGAGAAAGAATTTAGAAAATAAATAAAAGAGCTCGCAAGAAATGGAAAAACTAGAGGCCTTTTCGTCCTGGTGAAGAGCAATCCAGACATGAACTTCGTCCATGGTCTGCCAGAAAACGAAGGCCCCAAGGGTCATCCCGAAGAATGTCGCCACTTTCACCATCTTCCACCGATCAAATGCCAATTTCTCTCGCAAATATTACAAGGCCCTTCGATTGAGTGTTCTACATCCGATTCACAATCCCCAAATAAGCAGGGCGCGGGGGAATCGGTGTAGCAGAATCAGCTAACGACGTCGTTTGCCTTCAATCGGGCAATTATTGAAACTTTTAGCACCTTGTTTTCTCAGAAATTATGTACCACGTTACATCTTTATTTTGGACTATATTTTGTATTAATTTGTTAGAGTAATAAATTTTAAGAAATTGAAAAGTAATTCCTCCATAGATTTTGTTTTCCTTTATAAAAACAATAGAGTATAAAAAATTCACACAAACACGAGTTACTGGTAAAACTCAAATCTGAACTTTTCATATAGAGTCTATGCTTTAACCATCTAACTTGAGTCTCTCCTAATTTCTAATTATGCTATATGTTTTAGTTACAATTAACGAATAATAAATGAACCAAACCGTTCAGTCGTTCGGTTCGTTTGGCTCGAGCTCGAGCTCAGATAAAAGGTTAATTAATGAACAGAGCTTGAACACCTTTTTTCTGTTCGAACTCGGTAAGTGGCACCGTTCGTTTAAGATGTTCGGCTCATTAATGTTGTTCGTGAGTTGAACGAACCAAGCTTGAACAATTAAATATGTTCGTTTAAATAAAGAAACAAGCTCGGTTCGTTCGGTAAGTTAAATAAACCGAGCTTGAACAACGCAATGCTCGGCTCGTTTACAGTCCTAGTTGAGTCTTGCGATTTGAAGACGGGTTTAAAAACCATCAGGTTTTACGTTTAATCCTTCTGGTTAGTGTTTGCATTCTTTATATCAATATAGCTGCTGACATTGAGCATTGCGATGTTTATTCCTCATATACTACAATACAAGAAAGAATGAGCTTAAGTCTATATTCATTTTTGTCCATATAACATATCTTAGTTTTTAACTTTGATCATTGACCCTGCCGATTAGTGTAATAGATGGTCATTAGCAATACACAGATAGCATAAGAGACATAGGGTGAATGATATATGGTTTCTGTTATTAACATAATCATTTTATTGTCGATCTTATTTATCAATTATCAATTACTAAGATATATTTAATAATTATTCACTGATTATTATAAAGTTGGCATAGTTTTAGATTCATTTCGTATTGGTCTCTTCAGACTCCTCACTCAAGGGACATGTCCTTATCCCAATCACTCACTCAAGGAGTCCTAGCTTTAATACTTCAAGTAGAGCTTCTGATAGAAAACCTTACAAGAAGGTAGTTTAAGGTATGAAGTTACGTCAGCAAAGTTATTGAAATAGAGAATGTGTGATATTCGAATTCTTAAATACCTTAGGAACTTACACTCTTTCTAAGTTATCGATTTAGAAAACCTAAGAACACCAGAGTGATGCGAAGGCAAATCTACTCTTTCTTTAGAGAAACCTACTGTTAACTCATTGAAAGTCGTCATAGTTTTACATTCATTTCGTATGGGTCTCTTTGGTCTTATTTAGGTGTCGATCTTACTGAACAATTGTCAATTACTAAGATATATCTTATAGTTATTCACTGATTATTATAAAATTGACATAGATTTACATTCATTTCGTATAGTCCCTTTGGTCTTTCTTAGTTGAAACCGATTTTGTACAACAGAGGAACATGGTACGTATTCAATAATATTGTCTTTAGTCAAAATTATGTTATTTTCACCAGTGGGGCTTCTTCCTTTCTGTCAGTTCACTTTGGAACAAAAATATTTTGAAAATTTCGACTATGAGGTTTTCCTTTCTCTTAAATTATTCGTTGAATTCATTCCTCATGTTAAATCTTTCAAACTTTTGGGGAAAAAAAATAAAAAATAGAAAAAGAAAAGAGAAAAGAGGTTATGTGTATACAATCTTTGTTGATTGTATGCACAATCAACAAAGAGCCGGGGGTCATTTATGCAGGTACATATAGAGCCGGGGGTTTCATTGGAAGCAGGCTCTCTATCCTTTGGGATAGAGGTATTGTCTGCCTACCACTTACCCTCTCCAGATACTAACGGTAGTTTTTGCTGTCGTTGGAATATACTGGGTCCGGATGATGATGATGAATCTTTGTTAACTGAAAATGTGGTATTAGTTCTGGTATGACTTACGAGGGGCAAATATCTTTACTTAAAAAACTCTCTTAGAAAGTGATTCTCTATAAAAGATCGTTTATGGTGTACTAGATTCACGCGTTTGCACAGAGTTTGGGGAGAGGCTGGATCGGTCACGATCTGATATACGCAGTCTTACACTATATTTTGTGAAATAGATTGTTTCCGCTGCTGTGTACTTATCGTAATATTGGGGTGCTTAGTTTTACTATAAACTTTAAAGTCATGGACTGTGATTTATGATTATTATTGTTCTTTTTGCAAAGAAATTTCGCAGAGGCTATTTCACTATCAAAATTTGAACTAACATAAACACAAAACCAATGGTAGGTTAGATTTTGAAATCACATTACTATAAAACATGTAAAAATAAAGGCTACATATTTTAACCATGTTAACAAGTTACACCTTGGCGACGAAATATGTCTGTCGCTATATGGTTTTTTTTGGTAGTGTACGCATCTTGTATGACTATTCAAAAATGAAACTCCAAATGGAAACAAACAAAAAGATTCATCTTTTAGAGAGAGGGATAATTACAAACTACAATTTGAAAGACTTGACACCCTGTATGGTCAACATTTTCCTTGGGAATTAAAGAAAATTCAATGATAGCCAAAGAGGGCGGTACTAGTTGATGTTTTGTGATCTTGAAATCACGGATTCGAGCTGCGAAACAGCTTTTTACACAAAGTATAGATAATGCTGCATACATCATATTGCGAAGCGATCCGGTTTTTTTCTAGACCCTACACAAATGCAGGAGTTTATTACACCAGAACCGTTTTTTACCATGAGAGCCAAAATGCAACATCTTCTATAGCTTCGTCAGAAGGGATTAAGATCTCCTGACCCCCTTTAAGGGGTATTAAATGACCCATTGACACGTGTCATACAGGGGGAGTGGTGAGGCTGAGTGAGGGTCACCCGCACCCAGCATCACTTGACCCTCACTCAACCTCACCACTCTCTGTGTGCCACGTGTCGAGCGGTCCCAAAGGGGTGAAAGGGAGGGGAGTTAGAGGATCTCGATCCCGTCAGAAGTGAACTTCCGTTCCGTAACTGTCCTTTATCAAATCGGCAGGCTTTTCACTTATCATTTGTTAATAATGGTTTACAGGATTGACAATATCTTATGTATTTATTCTGTTATTATGTAATCATATTCGGCGAGTCGACACAATCAAAATAGGTCTGCAACCCTATTTTGAGTATGAAAATACAATGCGGAGAACTGAATATAATAGTTTTATCTCGATCATGACTTATTAGAGTTGTATCTCTGTGAGTACATGGTGCAGAATAGGAGTTCATGAAGACAGATGATTAAAGTTAAGGAGGGGTAGACAATATATATGGCACCTTAGAGCACACTTAGAGAATTAGATAGTGTTTACAATTTACTTTGACTTTTCACATTTTGTTTCGGTCCTTTTATTTCAATTATTTGTGCATGTTTACTGCTGTGACCATTTTACTATCGGAAGACTTGTTATATGTTTAATAAAATAGCTTCACTAGTACATAGTCCTATTATTATGATATCCGTACAGGTACATATAGAGCCGGATGTCTCACTAGAAGCAAACTCTCTATCCCTTGGAATGAGGGTATTGTTTGTCTACCTCTCACCCTCCCCAAACCCTAACGATAGCTTGTGATGTCGTTGGATATACTGAGTATGATTGTTGTTGTTGTTTAATAGTTTTATCTCGAATATTTGTTAATTAGTCGGGCTACAGTACATGATGCTTCTTTTACTACTTTCTAGGTAAATATAATTAACATAAGATTATTTTCATATACCTACATTTATCATTCACAATATGTTATGCATTAAAAATACTGTAAGTGGTTATATTAGAACTTTAGAAGGTTTAAATAGTTAATCCTTTGATATCGTGTTTTTAAAAAAAAAAAACTCGAAATCTCTTGACCTATCAGCGGAGAAATCAATGTGTTTGTTCACAATGATTAGTAATCAAATTTGTCTCATTTACTGGAGTGCATAACCATTTTATATATAACGTTTAAAGATGAGAAAATCGTCTATACCTAAAATTTGACCAAATTCGTTAAGAAATTTGTGATGGTTAATTGCTTTTTTCCTTACTTTTTTTTTCTGTTTATAAATTTATTTAGTCATAAAAACTCGTATATACGGTAACGTGATAAGTAAACAAATAGAGTACGCATGTAAGTTCTAAACGTCTTAGTAAAATTACCTATTAAAAAAATGAAGAATAAAATAATGCACGTTGGAGCTTCTGGTTGGCCACACTAATCACTGTTAACATATCAATTTCTTTTTTTTATATGTATCTTATTGATTAATGAGTAAATATTAAGATTGCATGACTAGTAATTCATTGATCGACATTAGGTCTGTTCAACAAACCGAACCGTTCGTGTTCGGTTCGTATTCGTTCGGTAATTGTTTGTAAACGAGCCGAATTCGAACAGATGTTTGGGTTCGTTTACTAAAACAAGCCGAACTATTTGCAAATTGTTCGGTTCGTTTAAACAGTATACTTTTATCGAGCCGAGCTCGTACCAATTTTAAAGTTCATTTAGCTAAACGAACCGAGCCGAATAGTTCGTTTAGCTAAACGAATCCGAATTCGAAAACGTAGTATTTGGTTTGGCTGGGTTCGTTAACACCTCTAATCGGTATAAAGTTTACCGTTTTGAAATTGGTCTCAATGACAAAACTTGAATAAAAGGAAAAAGAGAAAAAGGGAAAAACAATTTGGATCAAATTATTTCGTTATAAACAATGGATCAAAATTGAAAGATACTTAGAGACGTCACAGCACTAATAATATCTATATAGGTTGGCTGACATTTTCTATCTGTCTGCGTATGACTTTCAAAACAAGTAGGCCAAAGGACATAATGTTAACGTTGAGAACATTAGAAAAACAGTACGAAAAACATCAAATATCAACAACATTACTCTATTATTTTAGTCTTCTCTCTTATGGCTGGTATGCGGGGTCATATATAGGTAACCATACCCGGTGTCAAAAACATGCAAATATTGTTTCCCGATGACTCATAATGAAAATTGGGTCAAGCTGTGTCGATCAACTACTACTTCACAATATAAGAAGCGCATCTAATTTATTGAGTAATTTTGCTTTATTCCATCATATTACAAAGTCAAATAAGAGTGTCATTGACTCCATTAGAAATGAAAAAGACATCAAACATCAACATACAACTCAAATTGATACTCTTTTGCCAAATGGCTAGCAGCAAGATCCATGTCAATTTCATTAAGCCAATACATTACTTTCTTTGGTACATTCCTTTCTAATAATCTAACAATATGGAAAGATCCTTTCATGTCTTTGCATTGATGACCCAATACAAATTTATAAACATCAACGTTGAAAATACCTTGCCGTTTGTTTGTCATTTCAAAGTGTCCAAAGAATTGTACAAAATGAAGCCGGCACGATTTCAGCCATTTTATACCGACGACATCTACAAAGCATCTACATATGTATATAATATTATACATGTGTCCTCGTATATGTATATAGGATGACAAGTGTGGAGCATTTTTTTGATTTTCTTTTGAGGGGTACCTGTATATGATGAAGAACACTGAAATGGGAAGCAAAAATAGTGGAAGTCTTTTCAGGTATGCAGATTACGCAGACAAGATTTTAATGCTTCTTGGTGCAGTGGGAAGCATTGGAGAAGGGATGATGACACCACTTATTTTGCTTGTTTTAAGTGGTCTGATCAATCAGTATGCTACTGCAAATCTTGCTATAACCAACGATCTTGTCGACAAGGTACATTTCTTGCTTTCTGTCTCTAATATAATGCTGTCTCTCCAATTTGTGCAACCTAGTATGACTCATCTATGATTATGTGCTAGTTTTGAAACAACAAAATGTAATACATACGTAGCATTCCCTTGTCTACGGTTAGGTGTTTTTGCTGAAATGGTGAGTATGGTATTACATTACATAAATCATTGATCAGTATCTTAGATCATAACTGAGTTTGGAAGTTATATTGATCTCAGCACTAACTACTAACTAGTGTAATAAAGAAAAATAAAATGCATATCCGGTGTACTAAGCTTGCGCAGAGTCCAGGGAGGGATAGGATCGCTTTGTGATCTGATGTACACAGCCTTAATCTACACTCTGTGCAAGAGGCTGTTTCTGCAGCTTGAACCCGTGACATCAAAGTCACAAATCAGCGATCTTACCAATTGTTGTTAAACGAAGGCATTTAGATTCGTACTTATGGTTCAAACGAGAGTCCTAGGCGTCTCTTTTTCTTGAGCCTTGATCATTAATTTTACCTAATACAGGCTTCTTACTGCATAATATTGACCAGCATTTTCTCTGTTTATCTTGCAGTATTCAATCAGGTTGCTTTATGTTGCCATTGCAGTTGGGACATCAGCTTTCTTTGGTACATTAATTGCAATTTGTTAGCCATTTCATAAACAATAAGTTTTCTTCTTAGACCAATATTGTAGAATATCATCTATGACAATGTACATCAATTGATCCAGGAATGAAATTCGCAGCATCCTTGTGATGTTATTTGAATTAATCAGGTCCAGGAATCGTATAATGCAATAACTTATCTGAGATATCTGCAGTTTTGTTCATACATGATACACTGCTTAAACCATTGCAGAAGGTGTTTGTTGGACAAGAACAGCAGAGAGACAAACATCTCGTATCAGGACAGAGTACCTAAAATCATT
Organism: Eustoma russellianum; assembly: GCA_036186865.1. Classification (NCBI taxonomy): domain Eukaryota; kingdom Viridiplantae; phylum Streptophyta; class Magnoliopsida; order Gentianales; family Gentianaceae; genus Eustoma; species Eustoma russellianum. The sequence goes on from AP025062.1 coordinate 3,547,493, forward strand.
ACTTGGTCAAGAAGTTGCCTACTTTGATAACCAAGATTCTTCCTCCAACCCCTTTCAGGTTATCTCATCCATATCTACAGATGCCCACACAATTCAAGATGTTATATCAGAAAAGGTTCTTCAATCTCACAACAATCTATTTTCAAAGCTCCTTCTGTTATTATACTATACCAATGATCTTGACCTTTGCTTTGTGCCTGTATTTTCTCCTGCAGATACCAAACTGTATTGCTAGACTCTCAGAATTTGTATCTGGTTACTTATTTGCGTTCCTTCTTTCATGGCGACTTGCACTGTCATCGATACCATTTGTTCTTGGATTCATGATTCCAGGAGTTGGATTTGGCAAGGTATTCATGGGGATCCAACAGGAAACAAAGGCTTCATATGAGATTGCAGGTAGCATAGCAGAACAAGCTCTATCATCCATTCGGACAGTATACTCTTACGTGGGAGAACATCAAACACTGGTGAGGTTTAGACAAGCTCTTATTGACAGTGTGAATCTTGGAGTAAGGTCAGGATTTGCAAAGGGATTAATGATAGGCAGCTGTGGATTGATGTTTGCTACCTGGGCATTTCTATCTTGGGTTGGGAGTTATCTTGTTAGTGAAAAAGGAGAAACCGGAGGGCGTGTTTTCATGGCAATATGCAATGTTGTTGTTGCAGGGCTGTAAGTTTCTCCCCAATATTGATCATACTTTTTGGATCTCATGTTCTTTTAGTAAGACTACTTTTAGTAGTAGCATACCAGGAACTTCTTTTGTCTGTATCCCATTACCTAATTGAATTTCATCCATTTAGGGTTCTTTGAAGAAATTTTTCATTGGCATTGAATGTTGTATCTCTTGATTAATTTATTGCTATTTCAGGGGCTGTATGAGTGCTCTGCCTAATCTCTCATACATTTCAGAAGCAACACATGCAGCTACTCGAATATTCAAGACAATTGATATGACACCAGAGATAGATGTTGAAAATGCTAAAGGGAAAATACTAGCACATGTTAGAGGAGAGATTGAATTTCAAGAGGTTCATTTTAGCTATCCATCAAGACCCAACACTCCAATTCTTCAGGGGCTTAGCCTTAAGATAAAGGCTGGCAAGACTGTTGGCCTTGTTGGAGGAAGTGGTTCTGGCAAATCTACAACAATTGCTCTGATTGAAAGGTTTTATGATCCAATCAGAGGAGATATCTTACTTGATGGTAACAAGATAAAGAAACTTCAGCTCAAATGGTTGAGAACTCAGATTGGATTAGTAAATCAAGAGCCAATTCTTTTTGCAACATCTATCAAAGAGAATATATTGTTTGGAAAAGAAGATGCTTCAATGGAAAAGATTGTCATTGCTGCTAAGGCTGCCAATGCGCATGATTTCATTGAGAAACTACCTGATGGATATGAAACTCAGGTAGGGCAGTTTGGGGCTCAGTTATCAGGTGGCCAAAAGCAAAGGATTGCCATAGCAAGGGCTTTACTTAAAGATCCAAGAATTCTTCTGCTTGATGAAGCAACAAGTGCTTTGGATGCAGAATCTGAAAGAGTTGTACAACTAGCACTTGACAAGGCCTCAAAGGGAAGGACAACCATCATCATTGCTCATCGTCTTAGCACAATCCGTAAAGCTGATAAAATTGTGGTCCTTAAATCTGGGAGAGTTGTTGAAACAGGTTCCCATGAAGAGCTTATGCAAATCAGTGATGGGGTTTACTTTGAAATGTTGCAGCTACAACAATCAGAAACATCAAATGAAAAGTTTGACAACCGTTATCATACACCAGAAAAGCGCAACAAAAGGGTAAGATATTCATCAACTCCAAAAACTCCAGTTAGTACAACACCAAGCTGGCAAAATAGCCCTGCTTCTCCTTTTACCTCAGGGTTAGCCATGAGTCCTGCTATATCAATCCAAGCCTATTCTTATTATGACAGCGACGATGAGAATCAAGAGTACATTGCTAATCCAAGTCCTTCACTGTGGCGTCTACTGAAAATGAATGCTCCAGAGTGGAAGAGGGCTTTCCTTGGTTGTCTTGGAGCTATAGGATTTGGTGCAGTCCAACCAGTCCATGCCTTCTCTTTAGGATCAATGGTGTCTGTATACTTTTTGCATGATACCTCAAAACTGAAATCAGAGACCAGAACTTATTGCATCATTTTCGTAAGTCTGGGAGTCATTGGCTTCTTTTCCAACTTAATTCAGCATTACAACTTCGCGGTTATGGAAGAACGCGTTGTAATGAAGGTTCGAGAGCAAATGCTCAAGAAGGTGCTTACATTTGAGATTGGTTGGTTTGATCAAGATGAAAATACTAGCGCAAGCATTTGTGCTCGCCTTGCGACTGAGGCCAATCTTGTTAGATCCCTTGTAGGAGAGCGCATGTCATTGATAGTGCAAGTAGTCACAAGTGCTTCTCTTGCTTGCATAATAGGACTAATACTAACTTGGAGAGTTTCTCTTGTAATGATAGCGGTGCAGCCCCTAATTATAGCAAGCTTTTACTCGAGGAATGTCTTGATGAAAGCAATGTCTGGAAAAGCTCAAAAAGCACAAAACAAAGGAAGCCAACTAGCAAGTGAAGCCATAGTCAATCACAGGACAATCACAGCTTTCTCCTCTCAAGAGAGGATATTGAACCTCTTTCTAGAAACACTTGAAGGCCCCAAACAACAAAGTATCAAACAATCATGGATTTCTGGCTCAGCATTGTTTACCTCCCAATTTGTTAACTGCGCCGCCATTGCTCTAACGTATTGGTATGGCGGCAGGATAATGAACAAAGGAGACGTGAATTCTAAGCATCTTTTCCAAGCTTTCTTCCTGTTAATGAGTACAGGGAAGAACATAGCAGATGCTGGAAGCATAAGTGCTGACATTGCGAGAGGTGGAAACGCGATCAGGTCTGTTTACGCGATTCTAGACAAGGACACTGAGATAGAGCCCGAAAATCCTGAGGGACTCAAGGTTGGCACACGATTAAAAGGCAAAGTAGAGTTCAGAAATGTTTACTTCTCCTATCCATCAAGACCTGACCAAATGATCTTCCAAGGTCTAAACCTCAAGATTGAATCAGGAAAAACAGTGGCCCTCGTGGGACAAAGTGGCTCTGGCAAGTCCACTGTCATTGGACTGATCGAAAGATTCTATGATCCCATGAAAGGATCAGTGCTGATAGATGAAAAAGACATCAAACTTTACAACCTGAGAGAATTGAGATCACACATTGCTCTTGTCAGCCAGGAGCCTACCTTATTTGCAGGCACCATACGCGAAAATATCGCTTATGGCAAAGAGGATGCAACAGAAGTCGAAATCAGGAAAGCATCAAAACTAGCTAATGCTGAGGAGTTCATAAGGTACAACACTAACTACCCTTGTTACTTGTCAAATATAAAGAAACAACGACAACGTTACCCATTGTCTTAGAGGCTCCCGTCTATGCGGGGTATGGAGGGGTCAGATGTACGCAACCATACCCATGTGTTAGAAACACATAGAAGTTGTTTTCCGATAACCCACAATATAAGAAGCGCAGCTAATTTAGTGAATGATTTTGCTTTATTCTATCATATTCTAAAGTCAACGAAGAGTATGTCCATGACTCCATTAGAAATGGAAACACATTCCAACCTCTAAAGAAACAAACTTTTTTAATTCTTTTTCATGCATGCATTATTACATTTCATTGCAGTTCAATGAAAGATGGATATGAAACATATTGTGGAGAAAGAGGGGTGCAACTTTCAGGAGGGCAAAAGCAGAGGATAGCATTGGCTAGATCAATACTTAAAAATCCAGCAATCCTTCTTCTTGATGAAGCAACAAGTGCATTAGACAGCGTATCGGAAAATTTGGTCCAAGAAGCATTGGAGAAGATGATGGTTGGAAGAACATGTGTTATTGTAGCTCATCGTTTATCAACTATACAGAAATCAGACTCCATTGCTGTGATCAAGAATGGGAAACTTGTGGAGCAAGGCACTCATTTGGATTTACTAGCTAGGGGAAGACATGGATCTTATTACTCACTCATCAAGCTACAACATGGACAATCACCTAACATACAAAGATCATCATCGTAGTCTTTTTTGCAGAGGTGAATTTTACTTTAAATACTTCAGCTTTACGCGTTGATCTGCAAGATGTATACTAGTTAGTTGCAAGTAATCTACAATATATCAAAAAAAATTATACAAATCAAACAATGCAACTTTGTAGCAGGTTCAGTATGGAGCGTAAAGAGTAGTAAATCTCTTGAGATTTTTCATCCTTACAGTTCAAATAAGTGTATCATAAATTCTGCTGCTGTACACAATTTAGAATGCGATAGACTTGGTTTCATTAAATGTACGGTAAGGATGCGTATATCAGATCGCGATCCAGCTTTTTCTCAGTCTCTGCGTAAACACGGAAGTCTAGTGCATGTAACGCCCTTTATAAATATTACATATAACGTTGCATAGTTTAAAACAACTTTCCAGTGGCTTCAATGATATGTTTAATATCATCAGTCCAATCTTGTATATTTATAATATGTGGTATTCTGTCATCGGTAAGCTACTACAATAACACATATCCACTATATTCCAACGACATCAAAAGCTATTGATATGGTCTGGAGAGGGTTAAAGACAGACAAACAATAACTCTATCCTCAATGATAGAGAGTTTGCTTCCAGCGAGACCATCGGCCCTATATGTACCTATATAGACAAATAATGAAAGACAAATAATAAAAGGCAAAGATAAACACAAAAAAAACAAAGTTACCTAAAGTATAAAGAGTATCTAAGCCTCTAAATATAATCTAAAGTGTCTTATATTATCTTGCATAAACGTCGTTAACCTTAATCCTATGTCTCAATGAAATCCTATACTGGACCATGTCATGAGAGAGGTGTAAATCTATTAGGTCATGCATAATCCGCTCATTCCAAATCAGTTTGGTCCTGACTTTACTCATCTTTCCCGTTACAATGAGGCCTTCAAATGATCTGACAGAAGTCGTTGTATGTCTCCTCTTGACATGCTCAAATCATTTCAGCCTCTCCTTCTTTATCTTATCTACTATATTAGCCACTCCTACAACATTATGTCATACAATGCGAAAAATATATTAGGAAAAGATGTATTTCACTTAATTTTTTTTCCTTGCTTCTATAATTTTATTATTATAATGGCGTTTAGTAAAACTTAACATCAATAAACTTAAACATAAAATAACCCTGATTGCTATCTCTACAATATTCCAAATCACCGGCGACATGTTGAAAAGCTGGAGTTGAAAATATTTATTAATTGTCACTTTTTCTTTTGTTATTGTTAATTGCAACTGAATTCCAATTTACAAGTTATACGGACAAGACAAAATGTCTCTTTCACACTAGGAAGAAGTCAAACAGCAAAACATAGTGGGAGAAGGACACACAGAAGTTATCAAGCTGGAGACAAAAGACCATAATTAATAAGCTTTAACTTCAACCATCCACCAATCTTCTTCAAGGCCTTTTTCATGAGGGAGTGGGTTCTCCCCAATTTGTACCAGAGGCATCTTAGTCAGGTGGAATGTAAATCGAGGGATGTGTTCTACCGGCAGCCCTGCAAAGAGAGAGGACACACGAAACTCAGCCAGCCCAGAGGCAACCCTTGTAATATTTCAACAAGGATTGTCTCCACACGGACCCGAACTCGGGACGTCGGGGTTCTAGCCTCAATCACCTTTGCCACTTACCACTGGACTATGTCCTGGGGCCTTCAAGGCCTTTTTCTGTCCGGACACCGATTCATGTTTTCCATTTTATTTTTATACAAGATAAACATACGTGATAAATTTATAACAATCATACTCCCGTCTCAAAAATATTAAAAGAGCGTTTTCGATGCCCTATATTTTCGCGTTTTAGAATAGTTCAGAAGAGATGTGATGTACGCAACATTACCTAGAATAGACTGTTTCCGCGGCTCGAACCGTGACATCAAGTTCAGAAACGAATGTAGCAAAGACCCTCAAACAAAGAAATTGTAGCAAAATGAAAAGATATCAAATTGGGATAGCAGGAGATAAGGCGAATTTTGTTTCATTGTCGCATTATCCATAAAGTTTGGTGGGAATAATGATCAACAAAAGAGAAGCCAAACCCAATTTCTCTATGTTAATCGCTAAAAATTGGTGCAATGTCATTACGACGTTGTACCTTGATAATAATTAGAATCATCTACTCTTTCCGTACTAAAATATAAATCTATCTTGACTCTTCAACTTAATATAGATTACACAATTTTAACAAGTTTAAACATATTTGTGTTTTGGAACTGAGTTAGTATTAACATTCTAATTTGTATGAAAACCATTGACATTATTGTTTCCTAATTCCTAACGATAATGTAAAGCTTTCTTGTAAGAAATGTTTATTTTATACTTTTCATTTTTCCTTTTTTCTCTTTCCATTTCCAATGGAGTCAAGAACACACTTTTTCTTGACTTTGGAATATGATGGAATAAAGCAAAATGCCTCACTAAATTGGTTGCGCTTCTTATATTGTGAAGTAGCAATTGATCGACATGCAATTTTCATTATGGGTCATCGAGAAACAATCTCTGTGTGTTTCGAACATATATGCATGGTTGCGTACATCCGACCCCCATACTCCGACATAGACGGGAGCCTCTAAGGCAATGAGTAATGTTGTTATTTTTCCTTTTTCCTTTGTTTAATTCTCCCTTCTTTTCCTTTTCTTTCTTTCTTCTTATTATTTTTTTGAATAGATTGGTTTTCTTCTTGGGTGATCAAGTTTCAAATTTGAAGTCAACTATTTTGGTTACTGTATTCTAAGATACATGTGAAAAAAAACTTTACACAAATATTATAAACTCATACGTCAAAGCGATAATGGAGCTTTGGTTAACAATTGGTCGCCTACTGATTGTATTTATTTCCGCTGTTAAATTGCTATTTGAGTTAGTAATAGTAGTCTGATCATCAAAGAATGATTGTTTAACTTTCAGAACACAAGTAATCATACCAATTACATAATTACTTGCACATAATTCATGAGTAGAGTTAATATACAAATTAAAAGTTATGATCTTGCACATTCTGTAATTTGAAAATAAAATGATCAAGAAGTAATAGCTTTTGAATAAATGTACAACGAATGTTAACGTTTTCATTTCCAATGGAGTCAAGACACACTCTTTATTGACTGTGTAATATGATAGAATAAAGCAAAATGAGTCACTAAATTGACTGCGTTTTTATATTGTGAAGTAACAGTTGATCGACACAGCTTGACGCAACTTTCATTATGGGTCATCAGGAAACAACATCTCTGTGTTTTCAACACATAGCATAGTTGCGTACATCCGACTTCCTATATTAGCGAGCATTTTCGAGAAAATGAAACATTTGAAATCTTTGAGTATGAAAAGTTGACATGTATAACGAAGGAAACTTTTGGAATTTTTCCAATACCAGCTAGCAAGCACTAACTAGTCTAAGTCCGTTGATAGAATAACTCCCTAATTTAGCTATTCTTTTTTTTTTCAGTCAATCAATAATGTAGGGTAAAATATAAGAGGTAAACTATGCAAAAACTTGTATTGATACGGCAATAATAATTGACCATTTACCTAGACTTACAAAGAGATAACAAGAGGGAGAAAAAATTTTCAAAAAAATTTAGGCGATTAAAGCACAGTGGCATAATAATTTTTAGGAGAAAATCTCGCTTATTAGCCTAAGGTTTGGTCCATTACTCAGTTAGCAGCCTAACGTTGATGAAACTCACTAAACATCAACTCTTTGTCCAAAATGTCTCACTTACGCGGGGGTGGTCGGAGCGTTTGCTACAAGTGAGACATTTTGGACAAAGAGTTGTTGTTAAGTGAGTTTCATCAACGTTAGGCTGCTGACTAAGTAATGAGCCAAACCTTAGATTAATAAGTGAGATTTTCTCATAATTTTTGGACAAAGAGTTGTTGTTAAGTGAGTTTCATCAACGTTAGGCTGCTAACTGAGTAATGTGACAAACCTTAGGCTAATAAGTGAGATTTTCTCATAATGAGTACCAAGTGTCTTGGCCAAACTTTTCATCGTATTAAATTCGACCATTTTTAATAGAGAGTACACTTTGAGTTCACAATTTCGGTGTAAGATCCTTCATCACCGAATGAGATCACCTGACCCCCCCCTCCTCGTGACCGTCCACGTGGCCGTCCGACACGTGGCAGCAGGGTGGGGTGGTAAGGTTGGGTGCGGATGACTCCCACCCAGCCTCACAACCCCCTGTTGCCACGTGTCGGGCGGTCGCAGAGGAGGTCACGGACTTGGCGGTCAGGAGATCCTGACCCCCTTCATCACTCCTTTACTCACCTATCCTAGATCCATAACAAAGACGGGAGCCAGTATTCTAGTGGTAAAAGATTAAATATCTGGTTACACGGTCTTCACTGTTCTAATTTTATGGAATTGCGTAAAAAATGTAAATTAGAAATTCAACATCCTTTTAGATTGGTAACGCGTGGCCAGAAATCCATATAAGGTGTCCAATGCAAATTGTCCAATTACCCTTTAACCCGATTGGGTTGCTACCATGGCCTAAGCCATTACTAGCTCATATAGCGGTATTGTCTCCACTGTTCTAGCTTTGTAGAATTGCGTGAAGGATATAAATCAGGAACTCAACATCCTTCTACATTGGTAATGCGTGACCATGAACGCGCACAAGGTGTCAACTTAAAACTGGGCTAATAACCTTTTAACCCGATTGAGCCGCATAACATGTCCTAAGCCATACTAATCCAAATAGTAGTATTGCATCTACGTTGTGCGCATCACGGCTCGAACCTGCGACCTTCTAGTTGTAATGTTTCAAGCAAAATACCAATCGAGCTATTCTATGTGGATAGACTTAAGCAAATATTGATTTCTAAACTGGACAAAATTAAATAAATATGCTGATTCATCACTCTTTTTTTTTATTATTGTATAAGACACTAAGACAGACTCCTTGAACTCCCAATTAACTTTTTTTTTTTCATGCAGAAAGAGGGAGAAGTTCGAACTCCGGTTGATAGATAGGAATATAATGATATCTACTATTAAATCCAACTCAAATGTCTTTCATGCAGTTTTAGTTACGTTATTTTGGTTGATTAATAGCCTACATTGTTATAATTTATTCCTTGTTTTGCTTCACATCGTTCTCTTTTCTAACTTTCTACTACATTTAATTTGCTCTTGCACCTGATACAGTAAAATAAAATTTATATTTATGGGAACTAATCTATGGGTACAAATTCCAATCTTACTTCCGCTTTTGTATTATTTTTGCTAATATTTTGTGTGAAGACATATTTTAACTTGATCAGTAAACAATTACTTTAATAATGGATCATTGTAGGTCATTGAACTGAAGTGACGATATATTTGACCTATTATTTTAGACGTTATACGAAGAACCACCAGTATACCTAATATATCCTAGCGACATAAAAAGTTATCGTTAGTGTCTGGAGAGGGTGAGAGTCAAGCAAATAATACATTCATCCCTTTCAATGAGACCTCCGACTCTATATGTATCTGCATAGGCGACACAGTAATAGGAATATGTTTAGACGTCATACGACACTATCTCTTAATTATTATGGCACTGAGTAGTAGTCTATAAGTAATTGTTAATCATCTTAGTATTTTCTATTTAATTAATAAAATATAACCAATTAAATAGAAATTCTAAATCAACGAAGAACATATAAGACCCATTTCCACTTGTCTCATGTGTGATGTCTCTTAATCAAACTTATACCAAACTTCCAGGAGCACCATTTTGGATCTCCTCACCTACAATCCGCTCACTTACATCTAGCTTCACCACTCTTTCCTGCTGCCACGTGTCGTGTCCCTCACCCACATCTAGGTCTCACCACCCTCCCTGTTGCCACGTGTTGTGTCTCCTCACTCACATCTAGCCTCACCTCTCCTTTCTGCTGCCACGTGTCGTGTGGTGGAGAAATGGGTGAGAGGATTGTGGTAAGAGAATCCGCTTCCATGTACATTTAGTTCAAATATGATGTCGCATTTTGATAGTATATAGTTATAACTATGTACATATATACCATACCCTCTAGTTTGCTCGAAAATTATATGACGATTTTGAAAGCCACTGCATAGTAGTATAACAACAACATAAAACTTCCTTGCAAGAAGTGTATAGTTTATGATGCCCCAGGGCATAGTCCAGTTGTAAGTGGCAAAGGTGATTGGGGCTAGAACCCCGACGTCCCGAATTCGAGTCCGTGTGAAGACAATTCTTGTTGAAATATTACAAGGGTTGCCTCTGGGCTGGCTGAGTCTCGAGTGTCCTCTCCCTTTGCAGGACTGCCGGTGGAGCACATCCCTCGATTTACATCCCACCTGGCTAAGGGACCTCTGGTACAGGTGGGGGGAGAACCCACTCCCTCATCAAAGTGTATAGTTTATGATTCATTTATTTTTGCTTCATTTTCCTTTGTATAGTTTTCCCTATCTGTTTACTTTCTTGCATGATGAAAATTTGAAACTTCAAGTCAATTACTTTGGTTGGACAAATCGTATTCCGAGATAAATGTAAAAACGTTAGACATTAATATTCTAGAAATACATAATTGAAAGAATAGTTAGACTCATACCACCCATAAACTGAAAATCCACAACCCCGACTACTACAGAAATGCCGTTTATATGGCCTTTTGAATAGATTGGTCGCCTATGATTGTACATAGTTTTATGTGGTAATTATACGTTGTTATTTGAGCTAGTAATAGTCAACGGTAGACTTATTGGTTTTGGAGTCTAGTCTTAACCTCTGAGCTAAAGCTCTGAGCTAAAGCTAATTTGATATAACATATGCATTAGAAATTATTTCCATTTTCAACCGAGCTGAGGACACAATCTCTTTGATTTTGGAATATGATGGAATAAAACAAAATGACTCGCTAAATTGGCTGCACTTCTTATATTGTTAAGTAGTTGTTTATCGATAGTTTGACGCAATTTTCACTATGAGTCATCGGAGAACAAACTATGTGTATTTTATCATACGTGTATGGTTGTGTACATACGACCCTCCTATAATCAACCAGAGACGAAAGCCTCTAAAGCGATGGGGTAATGTCGTTGTAGTATAATCAATGGTTTGGAAATAAAATAATCAAAGAAATAATAGCTTTTGAATAAGTGTACAACAATCTCAGCCAACAGGTTTGACATGTAAAACGATGGGAAGTGTTGGATACTTAGCCTTGCTAGTAACTTGTAATAGTCTTGCTGTAATTAGTCAAATAAACCCCCAAATTTAGCTAAACTATTTTTTGTCAATAATGATCGGATGAGATCAGAGGATGTAAAATATGAGGTTAAATATGAGGCCTCCAATCACGCGACGCCAAGTGTATAAAAGGACCCGCTGTTTACTTTTTTCTTTTTTAAAAAAAGACTCTTTGATACACATGGCGTCGCGTGATTGGAGGCCTCATATTTAGCCTCATGTTTTACCTCTTCTGATCTCATCCGATGATGATAAGACAATGTAAGCGTTATACTACAACAACAATCATACTCAGTATATCCCAACGACAGCACAAGCTGTCGCTAAGGTCTGGGGAGGGTGAGAGGCACACAAACAATACATTCATCTCAAAGGATAGAGAGTCTCTTTTCAGTGAGACCCCTGACGTTATATGTATCTGCATAGATAGTACAATAGTAGGAATATGTACTAGTGAAGAGATTTTATTAAACATAAGCATAATCCTACGATATTGAAACAATGTAAGCGTTATAAAGGGCTGTAAATGTATTGACACGGAAATACTAATTGACCATTTACCTAAAATTGCAAACAAAGCTTGCGAAATGAGAGGAGACAAGAAGAGCCAATGCTACATAGGTTGGAATTGTAATAAAAAAAAAAATTGTCTTTTGTATTTTGAGTAAGTTTAGATCATTGTCTCGTTTGCTAACGTCATCTCGTAATGTTAACATATTGAAAATTTGCTCTATCTAAGTCTATATATGAAATTTTAACTTACAAAAAAATAGCACGAAGAAAAATTCAAAATCACATTTGTTATTCGAATAAGTACAACAATTTTCTTATGGAGATTCCATTTTTGAGTTTATTCTTAAGATGCTTTATCAGCTCCTAACTCACGAATCCTGGATATACAGCAGAAACAAATATTATTACAATTTTTAAATATTGATATCAATTTAGATAGAGAGGCACATGGTATCACTTAGTTGTAATCGTATAGGAAGACTTTTGCATACCAAAATAAAATAAATAAATTTTTAATCGATATGGCTAATTTAAATAGAGAAGCAGATGGTATCACGCCACTGTTATTGTTTTATTTGTTAGACTTACACAGGGAATTGCATTTAGTGTAGCAAGGTTTATCTTTTATGTAAAATGTTGAACCCCAACTAATAAATCAGGTCTTTAGGATTCAATGGTAGAAGTTTGTCATATGGCAGGTCAATAGTAACCTATACTATGCAGCTAGCGTGGAGAAGGTTTAAACTTTATTGACTTCCGCAATGTTCGAAGGCCCGACGTCCTTTTTGAAACTTCATATCCGAAACCAATGAGATTTGTTATAAAGACATGTTTATCTTTTATTTGGGGGTGGGGGTGGGGGGTTCCTATTTTCCTTCAAACGATGTATTCTCTGTCCATTATGCTGATATAAATAAATAACAAAGGGCTGTCAAGACTGCAAATCTCGAGACTAATTTAGATTTTCCGTTAAACATACATTGTCTAATGTAAGATGAGGTGACACATATCGGGCCAACAATCTTTTAACTCAATCGAATCAAATACTATGACATAAACTAGTATTTACGGTAACACTATTGCAACCATACACACGTATCATGATTCAAACATATATTCTTCTAATTGTAATGTCTCGATCCAAATACTAATTGATATATGCTCCAGAAACAATACATTTTCTTTATCTATTTTACAAACGCATGTCTTCCATTGATGAATGATTGTGTATGAAGCAAATTTTATCACAGATACGTTGTCTACTCATTAATTATTAAAAGATCAAATAATGAATAGATTTTTTAATTTGCCAAATTCATATATGGTGACATATAACATTCTCCCTTATCTGTATATCTCCTATTGATGAAAGATTAAGTATTAAGATGTCGATAAATTTGAATATGGTGAATTACTAACTTAGCTACACATTGACTAATTAAAAAATATATAAAACATAGAAGTAGATCCTCTATATTTTACACATCAACTAATAAAAAATAAAATCATAGGGATAGATCCTCTATTTTGCTATACCTATCACCGTCTACTGGAGCAACCATCAGCGGCCAAGGAATTCAAGATGGATCTACCACTGGTGGCTATGCAACTCGCGTCGGTGCAACCGTTTGTAGATATGTCAATCTCTTTTTATATATATTATATTGATTGATAAAAAGTTATTATGATCATAATAATAATATATTTACCACCATAATATACATAATAGTTACTTATTGTCTAAAAAGGATTGGACTCCATATGGGATGAGCTTTCCAACTTAGATGTCTATGTAGGATACCAAGGGGTAAAGATCTGTTAACCCGATTACGTTTCATGATCATATTAAACAAGATGGAAGAACACAATGATTTAAAATATCCTAACTCGTACATAAAGAGAAAAAGAAAAATATATTAATTTTATTTAGAAAACCCACTTTAAGCTATGCACCGCGCTTCTGTCAAAACTGCGGTATGAAATAGACCGTGGTGTGTCATTTTGGCTTTTGACATTCCGTGCGGCCTGCCAATATTTTTTTAAACAAAATTAATTTTCTAAAAAATAACAACTTTCTGTCCAGTTTAATTTTACGGTTGTGTCAACACATAATTTCTATAGAAGCGTAATTTCAAATAAAATAACAACTCAGTATTTGTGAGTACAACTAAGCAACTAGGGGTGTTAACGAACCGAGCCGAACTGAATACTAGGTTTTCAAATTCAGATTCGTTTTAGCTAAACGAACTGTTGGGCTCCGTTCGTGTAGGTAAACAAACTTTAAAATTGGTTCGAATTCGGTTCGATAACTCTTTATCTGTTTAAACACACCGAACAGTTCATGAATAGTTCGGCTCGTTTTAGTAAACGAACCCAAATAGCTGTTCGAATTCAGCTTGTTTATTGACCATTAACAAACGAATACGAACAGAACTCGAACAGTTCGTGAACTGTTCGGTTCGCTGAACAACCCTATAAGCAACTACATGTAAATTTTTTTACAACGCATCCAAAATATATTTTAATTTTTGAGGTAAAGTAGAGCAAAAACAAACAAGTAAAACCAGAATAAATTAAAATAAAATAAGAATGGATCAAAAATGTACAAAAGTATATTTATGTACAAGATATTATGCACACAATACAAATACAATATAAATCTCAAAGGCTTCCACCGTTAAAAGAACGCCTTTCACGTATAGGCCATGACTGAACAACTACACTAAGTCCGGTGGACCTAGATCTTATGGCGACTGCGGCTGCGACTGTATTTGTTGTGATGGCATACCGAGCTCTTGAGATGCCATATGTATCTGCGTCTATGTCTGCTCTAGATATCCAAGTAGCTGTCTAGCCTCCTGTATGGCATCGATATTAGAAAGGGAGAGATAATCGTCATTGCCAAACATATCATCCTTTTGACCAAGTGTATATCTACTATCAATAGTGGATGTGTGCAATGATGTGTCTGACCGTGAACTTCCTCTAGCGTGTGCATGCTCCGAGGAACCCATCGGATGTGATCCTCTAGGGTACATGTTGTAGCTGACGACTTATGCATCCGTAGTCTATTGGATGGCTGGAGGTGTCTACAGCAGAAGATGTCCGAGACCCTTCTTCTTGAGACCCTCTAATGCAATCTCCATGCTTGTCTCATCTCCGATCGTTGCTGCATGATGGTACATCCGAACAAGATGATGTGCCTACAATTTAAATAATAGAAATATCATTAGACATTTAACTTACTATGACACAATTAAATTAAATAAAGATATATGTATATCAGCCGCATAATACTATAATAGAACCACATAAACCGTTGTTGTTTACACGCTCCACACAAGGATGACCAAGCTCAGGAGTGCCCGAGGTCCATACTATATCATGTATGGTGACTCATTTGTCACTACGTCATACCACGATATAGCTCTCTCGATCTGCTACGCTCAATCATCCCACTGTTGTAAGAATATAGCATGCGTCTGCGCATAATTGACGTTCTCCATCCTCTTCACCATTTGATGGATGGTGACCCTAGTGTCGACAACCTAAGGCGACACCTCTTGCGTCAGCTCAAACTTCATCATCACTCCTTTGGGTCAAATACTCGCCCTAGAGTGCCAAGAAAACTCCAATCCTCATGCTCAAGTCGCCACCAACATTACTACGGCTATCAAAGCACGGCATAACCAAACTTAATAATAAAATAATATATTAAACACAACTATAATGTACTTAACATAAATAAAACAAATTATGAACATAAATGCATTATATAGAAATAAATAATTAACATAAATTAAGCAATTATATTTCCATGCAATTGAAATAAATAAGTAACAATAATTAAATACTTGTTTATGTATGTTCATACAATCAAAATAAATAAGTAACAATAATTAAATACTAGTATATGTTCATGCAATAGAAAAAATTAAATAATAATAGTTAAATACTACTGTAGGTTCATGCAATCAAAACAAGTAAATAACATTACTTAAATAATTATATACGTACGTTCATGCAACCGAAATAGCTAAATAACACTAATTAAATTATATGTTCATGCCATCGAAACAATTAAAGATAATAATTAAGTACTTTTTTGCATGCATAACTAACACAAAATAAATAATTATAGAGAAATGAAATAATTGAATTACAATACATAAATAACAATAAATAAAGCACAACACATAAATTACAATAGATAAATAACTCACAAGAGAGAAAAAGATGATGCCTATTTTCGATTGTGTTCTGAGTTATGCGTATATTCTCACAGAACTTCATTATGTTTTAGAAATGTAGAAAAATGTTTGAAATAAAAAAGGTATTTATAGACAACCGTGGTGTGTCGCACTACGATTATGTCAAAACCATGATATACACCATGGTTTTAATATAACCGCGAAATACCAAAATCAAAATGGTATACTGTTGTTCTGTCAAAACCGTGTTTCATTTCACACCGCAGCTTTGACATAGCCGCATTGCATACTTTTGAGTTTTTTGTAAGACTATGATAAAAGTAAGTTTTTTTAATAAAATTAAAATATTTATTTTTTCTCCAGATATAAATATTGACGAGGTCGGATTGGTCCCGTCAAAGTAAAAGGAGAAATATCCGGAGCTAGGCCGTTTAATGGTCGTTGTCCTTCCGTCAGACGTCCTCCAGAGAAAACCTGAGAAAAGAAAGAACGCGTTAGGGTCCCAGGGCGCTGCCCCGGGGAAACCCTCCGACGCTCAAGTCAGCCACGGGCATTTTATGCGTAAGGCTATAAATTGAGGTTGGAATGAACCTGAAAGAGGTCGGCCAAAGTGTAGGTCGAGCTGAGGTGAGAACAGCGAGGTGTTCTTGTGCTTGTGATTTTGGCCTGGAATTTTCACTTCCAATTTGGACTTGGAGCTTCTTACTGTTGGAGAAGCCCTTTTATAGCTGGCGAAAGCTGGGAGCTGCGTGCCTCAGATGGTTGAAATGCCGACGCCTGGCCCCTTTGCATGTTAGCCGTGCAGCTGCTAAAGATTGCTGTCCTGGCACCTTCCCTCTGTATGATCGACATCTGGAAAGGTAGATAGTGCATGTGGACCACGTAGCATACTGCTCTGTGACTGTTGTAATCTGGCCGAGATCAATAATCAGAGCTGTGGTCAAAGCAGATCCGAGGCCGAGATGTGTCTGGCCGAGATGGAACTGCGGACTGTTTCCTTTGGCCGAGCTGGATGTATGTCCGCTCTAGATGTCCCCGTTATTATGACCGAGGTATCATTTTGAAGGGCAGAAGTGCTGGTGACTAATCTGCCGAGGCGGACCCTTAGGCCGAGGTGGATCCCTTAGGCCGAGGTGGAAACCTTAGTTCCAGTAGGGTACTGAGCATGTAGCCGAGATGGCGTGGGGCCTCCGTGGCCGAGACGGAATACTCGTCCGCGTGGGACTTGGTCAATCATCAGGCCGACCTGCGGCACTTAGTCATTTCTATACTCTTGCTTTAGCCCAAGCAAGGCCTTTGGACTGAGATGAGACCCTTAGCCCCCAGAGAACATTGACTGTATGGCCGAGATGAGGGTGGGGGCCCTGTGACCGAGATGAGCTGTTTAGCCCTGTGTGTTCCGACCAGCTTCCGGGCCGACCCACCATATTTAACCATTTTTGTGCCTCATTCCATCGTTGACCGTTTTTGACTAACGGGTGAATTTTCTGGCATCATCATTTGCCCCCCAGATTAGTTTGGCCGAGCTGAGCTGAGGGCAGGCTAATCTGTTATCATTGCCTTCAACCGAGGTGTTTCTCTTGATGCCAATTACTTCGTTTAGCTGTCAAAAGCAGTGTACGATGCATCAGTTTGTAGCTGTACTGATTGGATCAAACTGACCAGACGGGTGTCCTTTATTGGCACGTGTCTAACTTGGGTTGGTTCTCCTTGCACAATTATTGTCTGCGCATACCGAGGTGATGACGGTTCAGCCTCTTAATATGACTGTTCAGGACCCAGCCTTAATGGTATTGTAGGTCTTGAGGTCGGTCCTTCCGAGGTGACCTTTGAAATGGCCGAGATCCCTGCCTATAAATAGGTCTTTCCCCTTCATTCTTGCGTTTTGCTTTCTGCTCAACTTGCTGCGGCCAAGTCTGAAGCAGTGGCCGAGTTCAAGAAGTCTGAGCTATTTGAAGAAAACATGGTGCTGCTGCAAGGCTCAGTTATGCAGATGAGCCAGACAAAGGCCATTGATGTCTATACCGAGGTCTGCCCCCAGCTGAATAAAGATGACCCCAGGCTGGCTGAGCTTTATAATATCAATGCTGAGGCCGAATTCGAAGCCCTGTTTCAGAAGTTTACTGATGGGGCAGACTTGCGTGATGATGATGAGCAAATCTAAGCTTTGATTGTAACAAATGTACTCTTATCATCAATGAAAGCTTCTGCCCTCTTAAGTTGCAATTCTTGTTCATTTCCAAGTTTTTTGCATTTTTCAGTATACTTTTTGTTGCCGAAGTCACATATCAGTCCCACTAATCTTGAACAATCCTCTGCCCGCAAATTAGTGTAATTGAACTTTTCAAGTTCATTGTTGCCGAGATTGAGTGTCGGTCTTATTTAACTTGCTCAACCTTAATAAAAGATAGACAAAATAAAAGTTACCTTGTCTTGCTGAGTTTGAATAAGAGAATCTCGTGAAGCCTTGGCCAAGATCTCATTTAAAATAACTTGAGCATGTTGTACTCTAGCCGAGGTGAGATATAGAGATCTGCCTCGACCTTATCCAGACCTGCCAAGGTCACGAGTCCTGAGCAAGTTAATGTCCCGAGCTGGCCGAAACGCAACTTCAACTCTTGATCTTTCTCAAACCTGCTGAGAAGAAATCTAACCCTTTGACGGGCTCTTTCCTCAGAACTTGCCGAGGAGAAATTTAACCCTTTAGCGGGCAGATGCCTGGGACTTAGCCGAGGTATTTTGCCTCAAGTCTGATGAGGTCTTAAGATACCCTTTAACGGGCATTTGCCTCGAACCTGCGAGGTCTTTTGTCTCGGACTTGCCGAGGTCTTAATGTACCCTTTAGCGGGCATTTGCCTCGAACCTGCGAGGTCTTTTGCCTCGGACCTGCCGAGGTCTTAATGTACCCTTTAGCGGGCATTTGCCTCGAACCTGCGAGGTCTTTTGCCTCAGGCCTGCTGAGGTCTTAAGATACCCTTTAGCGGGCATTTGCCTCGAACCTGCGAGGTCTTTTGCCTCAGGCCTGCTGAGGTCTTAAGATACCCTTTAGCGGGCATTTGCCTCGAACCTGCGAGGTCTTTTGCCTCAGGCCTGCTGAGGTCTTAAGATACCCTTTAGCGGGCATTTGCCTCGAACCTGCGAGGTCTTTTAGGGAAACCTGTCCCATGAAGTCTGAATAAGATCAATCTTCGGATAATATAAGGCCGAGCTGAGCTGGGCCAGAAATCTGATCAAAGATAGGCCTTTTGATAATATAAAGCCGATCTGGGGAATATCTCTGCCCCCATTAATTGGTCTTCACTTTGAACTTGGTTGACAATCTAGGCAGCCTAGCTACCTTTCCAGTTTAGAACTACCACTCGGGTTGATGTTCACCTTAAGGAACATCTAACTCAGCTCCACTGCGCAAGTTTCATCTCGGATCGTGAAAATGCTGCAGATGGCCGAGCTCAATTTGGCGAACTATCTCTTTTCCGAGCTGCCTACAATCTTCTGTATCATGCCCTATATCATGATGATATAGGCAGTAGAGTTGTGGATCCCTCTTATGGAGTGGTCTTGCAAGAGGTCTAGGTTCCTTTACCAGACTTCTCTTCCTCATATAGGAAAGGATGTGAGCTTTTGAAGCCAAAAGAGAAGTCCTTTCTCTTCCCTGGCCCCCCATCCGAACCTTAACGGATGCTCTTTCTCGCCGTGAGGCCTGGATATGTCTTTCGAGACTTCGAGACCGAGGGTGAGGTCGAGGGGATCTGTATGGTCTGATCGTCAGACCTTCGAAGTGGATGCTCAACTTCAGTTATAATCTCGGTTTGACATTCAGAATGATATCCTGGCCGAGATGGAGAATATTCCAACTGCTGAACGCTGGTGCCACTGGGAGAAGGATTACTTGTTCCTTCTCTGAATGCTTCCCTTCTCAACTCCAATACAGCTTGGAAAGCTGCTGGATTTTGTGCCACATAGTGTATGGCTCGCATACGTTCCTCATATGAGAAGGTATTAGGAACTGAATACGCGTTCCTCCCCTGAAAACCCGGATCAACAGATGGCAGGGCAGACCTTTGTGTGTTTTCCTGGCTCATCTTTCTCTTGATAGCTTTCAAGGGCAGTTCTAAAGATTTAATTTCTGGAGGAATCCTTAATGGATATTTCTCATGTAAAAGGTCCCGAAGGTTCAGGTCCTCCTTCTAGCGCCAATTTGACGAGGTCGGATTGGTCCCGTCAAAGTAAAAGGAGAAATATCCGGAGCTAGGCCGTTTAATGGTCGTTGTCCTTCCGTCAGACGTCCTCCAGAGAAAACCTGAGAAAAGAAAGAACGCGTTAGGGTCCCAGGGCGCTGCCCCGGGGAAACCCTCCGACGCTCAAGTCAGCCACGGGCATTTTATGCGTAAGGCTATAAATTGAGGTTGGAATGAACCTGAAAGAGGTCGGCCAAAGTGTAGGTCGAGCTGAGGTGAGAACAGCGAGGTGTTCTTGTGCTTGTGATTTGGCCTGGAATTTTCACTTCCAATTTGGACTTGGAGCTTCTTACTGTTGGAGAAGCCCTTTTATAGCTGGCGAAGCTGGGAGCTGCGTGTCTCAGATGGTTGAGATGACGACGTCTGGCCCGCTTGCATGGCAGCCGTGCAGCTGCTAAGGATTGCTGTAGTGGCACCTTTCTTCCGTATGATTGACATCTGGAAAGGTAGATATTGCAGGTGGACCACGTAGCATACTGCTCTATGACTCTTGTAATCTTGGCCGAGATCAATAATCAGAGCTGTGGTCAAAGCAGATCCGAGGCCGAGATGTGTCTGGCCGAGATGGAACTGCGGACTGTTTCCTTTGGCCGAGCTGGATGTATGTCCGCTCTAGATGTCCCCGTTATTATGACCGAGGTATCATTTTGAAGGGCAGAAGTGCTGGTGACTAATCTGCCGAGGCGGACCCTTAGGCCGAGGTGGATCCCTTAGGCCGAGGTGGAAACCTTAGTTCCAGTAGGGTACTGAGCATGTAGCCGAGATGGCGTGGGGCCTCCGTGGCCGAGACGGAATACTCGTCCGCGTGAGACTTGGTCAATCATCAGGCCGACCTGCGGCACTTAGTCATTTCTATACTCTTGCTTTAGCCCAAGCAAGGCCTTTGGACCGAGATGAGACCCTTAGCCCCCAGAGAACATTGACTGTATGGCCGAGATGAGGGTGGGGCCCTGTGACCGAGATGAGCTGTTTAGCCCTGTGTGTTCCGACCAGCTTCCGGGCCGACCCACCATACTTAACCATTTTTGTGCCTCATTCCATCGTTGACCGTTTTTGACTAACGGGTGAATTTTCTGGCATCATCAAATATAAACTCAAGTAGTTTTATAAAAAAGAAGCACTTAAAATACACGGTGTAATTTCATATTTGAGTATTTCATGAAACTAAGTTGTTTTTAGACTTGCATTTACCAGCCAAGTTTGGCCAATCCATGTGGTTTGCGGGTTGAGATCACGAAAATTGAATCAAAATATGAAGTCTCGAATCATACGTTGTCACGTGTATAAATAATTTTTTCTTAAAAACAAAAACGAAATTAAGAATGTGTGACTATGGTTGGACACTCTTACGCGACATGTCTCTTCACTCTAATACTAATTTGAAAGTCCTCAAAACACCCATCATATATCTACCTATCTTCCACAAAATCTGAGAAAGCACATACACGAAGAAGAAAAAATTCCATCACCCCATCACCATCACCTTCTATTCATTCATACAACCTCGGACCTTCCCCTCCACTTCCTTCCTCTCCTTTCATATCTCTCTCGTATACCTACTTAAAACCTCCTCCAACCCTCAACCCTTTCCTCCCATCTCTCTAACCATGAAATTCCCATCTTGGCTCTCCCCATGTTCCTCCTCATCTTCCATCTCCGCCGGCCCCAACCCCACCCCAAAGCCACCAATCCTAATTTCTGATTCAAACACCTTCTCCGACTCCCAGACCAGTTCCTCATCCATTTCTCTAGAATCCAATCTTACAAACACCAGCCTCGAAAGCAATCTCTCTATTTTAACTCTCCCTTCTGTCCCCTCTCTCCAAAAACTCTCCCCTGACTCCTTAAAACTCTCCATCTCAACTCTCTGCATCACCACTTTAAATCCTAAATCTGCCCAAGTTAACTGCTTAGCTGTCAATCAAAATCTCCTCTACGCAGTCTCTGGTAACGAAATCAACGTCTTTGATCTCTTCACGTTGTCTCTTTTCGATACTTTCAATGTCCATGACCGTTCTTCTGGATTCATCAAATCAATAGTTTTCTTGGATGATAAGATTTTCACTGCTCATCAAGATTGCAAGATCCGCGTCTGGAAGCTAGTGAATAATCAACACAAACACATTGCCTCACTTCCTACACTTGAAGATCGTCTCAGGAATTTTATTTTCCCCAAAAATTATACAAACGTTAGGCGGCACAAGAAAAGATTATGGGTCGAACACTTCGACGCAGTCTCGGGATTAGCTATCAGTGATGATTTGATGTTGTCAGTTTCATGGGATAAGTATTTGAAGATTTGGAAATCTCCCAATTTCCGATGTGGGCAGTCAATTAAAGGCCATGATGATGCTATAAACGCCGTTGTTGTATCGCCGGAGGGGATAATTTACACGGGGTCGGCGGATAACAGAATAAAAGTGTGGGGGAGAGGTTTTGGGGAGAAAAAATTTGGTTTAATAGCCACTTTGGAGAAGCATAAATCTGCTGTTAATGCATTAGCATTAAATTCCGACGGGTCGGTGTTGTTTTCCGGCGCTTGTGACCGTTCGATTTTGGTGTGGGAAAGAGAGGATAGTGCTAATCATATGGTGGTTACCGGTGCTTTGAGGGGCCATGGTAAGGCTATCTTGTGTTTGATCAACGTCAGGGATTTGTTGTTTAGTGGATCGTCTGATCGGACGGTTAGGATTTGGAAGAGGGGGATTCAGGGAAGTTTTGCTGTTTGACGGTGTTGGATGGACATGTTAAGCCGGTGAGATCATTGGTGGCGCTGCCGGAAAATCAAGAATCTGGGGTTTCGATTAAGGTGTTTAGTGGAAGTTTTGACGGTGAAATTAAGGTTTGGAAAGTTGTGGTCTCGTCGGGGATTACAAGAAATGATGATCAAATGATACCTGAATTTGTGTGATTATTATTTTATGATCATATGTATAGAAGCAAAATAGTTTTTATTAATCTTTGTATTGTTTCTAATGGCTTAGTGTGACAGTAACACAAATGTTTTGTTTATGAAACTTTTGAAAAGATTAATTTCGTTATTAAATGCTTTTATTCACACTTTTAGAGATGAAAATAGTTTCTTATCTCGAATTTTCGTTCCTTCTCCCTTTTGCCGCTTGGTGAAATCATGCATACTTTGTGTGGTAGCTTCTAGGGTCAAGATTGGAGTCAACATAGTTTGTTATGTAAGTGTTGTATCGAGTCAAAAGTTTTTGTTGCAGTCTGTAATTGTTATATCAAGATATATGTTTGTGCTTGTACTATCATTATGAGCATTTTGTTATTGATGTGACCAACGTACAAAGTTGTATTAGTGAATAACATGATATTATCAAATAAGTACATTGTTAATCTTTAAAATTTCAAACACTTGCTTCACATCTTCAAGATTATTAATACAACAACAACAATAAATTATTGCATTAGAATCTTCCGTCTATGATAGAGTATAAGAGAGATCGAATGTAAGCTTATTAATACAACAACAACATTATCTTATTACATTAGAGTCTTCCGTCTATGACAAGACATAAAAGAGGTCGAGTGTACGCATCCATACTCATGTGTTAGAGACACACAGAGATTGTTTATTGATGATCCGTAATCAAAATTGTGTCAAGCTGTGTAGATCAACTGCTACTTCACAATATAAGAAAACAACCAATTTAATGAGTCATTTTTTTTATTCCATCATATTTCGAAGTCAAAAAAATATATCATCAACTCCATTGTAAATAGAAATAATGTTATGATTTTCCTATTTTTTGTTTCTCTCTTCTTTTCTCTTTCTCTTTTGAAGAGGTTACGTTATAACGGGAAAGTTTGTGTTTCGTAAGATGGTTGCAACATGAGTTCTTGAAACATTTTGCCAAAGTGGTCAGTCATGGTTCATGAGTGGAACATTCTTGTTAGTTCTCCAACCTAATTTATCCAAATACAAGGAGCAGTACTATATTTATCCGCAAAATTTCATTTATTTGTTCTTGCTTGTGGTAAATTATCTTCGGGGTATATCAATAGAAATTATAAATGATGAGACCAGAAATGATCACCAGGTGGGTCAGAAGTGATCTTTGTTGTATGTCGTTAGTTCTCCGTCTAAATCCGTCAACAGAATCTGAGAAGGAAGAGAAACATTAGAGGTCTCGGGGCAGCTCCAACGCTTAAGTCAATTATGGGTGTTTTAGTAGGCAATTTATGCTGGAATAAAGGTTTAGATGAAACATGTAATAAAGGCCGAGCTGGAGTTCTTAGAAGAAGGCTCCAGAAGTTGTTTCAAAAATTTGATCCTTTTTCCCGTCTGGATAGGGGTGTATTTATGCACAAAATGGAGGAGGTCTGACCCTCTGTCCGATGATGGGATTGTGACCTGTCTGAGATAGCTGTCTTGTCTGTTGCAGAGCCGTAGTATGATGGGACAAGGGCCTGTGATTGCAGTTGTGTCAGTGGCTGACTCTATGATACGTAGGTCGGACTGCTATGATGACCTTGTACTAATCCAGTCGATGCTTGACACCTGGAAAGTATTCTGTAGAAATGACTTGGTGGGTCCCAGATGCCAGCATATAATATCTTCTTCTGATCTTATCTGAGAGATGCTAAGTGTTTATGAGAGCAAGGCCGAGATTAGAACTCGGTGCTAACATAAAGCCGAAGCCGAAGTCAATCCGAGGCCGAGCTGAATATATTTCCTTTAGAAGTGCCTTGTTGACTCCTTTTATTTGCTGAGGTTGACCAGGGCGGATGCTTTGACTAAAGCATAACTGAGCCGAGGTGCAATATGCCGAGCCGAGATGCAATATGTCAAACTGCCCTTGTAGGACTTCATTTCTAACCATTTGTGGTCATGTTTGAACAAGCGCCGACCCTGACTCAGGCATGCAGCCGAGCTGACCAAGTTGAATTTGACTTAGCCACATTAGTAACTTACTTCAGCTAAAGTATAAGATGGCCGAACAGAATAACATTCCTGCCGAGCTGCAGGAGTTGTCTCAGACCTTAATTTGTCGTTGACTGTTTGTTGACTAACTGACGACTTTGTCTTTTCTGAACAGGTCATATTTTGGTTTATCAATAAACATAACAAAAGTCTCAGCGGAAGGATATTTCACACAAAATATATCTCACTGTATGTATGTATAGTATAGTAGCAATCCCTTAATGATTTAACATTATAAAGTTTTATAATATATTGACGTCGACATTTTCGTTCATCAAAAAAGGTATCACATTCTTCTTCGTTCTTAAACGCAACATACAAACACGAACGAACGCGAAGTCTTTCAAACTACAAAAAAAAAAAAAATAACGTTTTCGGTACACTACGCTCATGTGTTTGTGCTGGGTCTACGAAGGAGCCATATTGTTTTGTGATCTGATATACGGAGTCTTATCCTGTGTTTGTGCTGGGTCTAAGAAAGAACCGGATTGATGTGTGATCTGAAGTAGCAGTCTTATCCTATATTTTGTGCACTAAGCTCCTGTGTTTGTGCTGGGTCTAAGAAAGGGTCATATTGCTTTGTGATATGATGTACGCAGTCTTATCTTATACTTTGTGCACTAAGCTTCTGTGTTTGTGCTGGGTCTAGGAAAGGGTCAGATTGCTTGTGTATCCTATACTTTGTGCACTAAGCTTCTTTGTTTATGTTGGGTCTAGGAAAGGGCCGAATTGATTTGTGATATGATGTACGCAGTCTTATCGTGTGTTTGTGATGGCTCTACGAATGGGCTGGATTACGGATTGCTTTGTGATATGATGTACGCAGTTTTATCTTGTGTTTGTGATGGCTCTAGGAATGGGCCGGATTGCTTTGCGATCTGATGTAAGTTTTTACCCCTATACTTTGTGCAAAAGGCTGTTTCCATAAGATCTCAAAGCAGCAACATTATCAGTTGTTCCAATGCTTGCTTTCAAAAAAAACAGATGAAACGAATACTTTTATACCAGATTTGAATATCTCATAGCCAAATACATTGTGACATTATTCTTAGAAAGAGGAAAGTCGTGATCATCATCATCCGCACCCAGTATATCTAATGACACCAAAAGCTATCGTTAGGGTCTGGGGAGGGTAAGTGGTAGGCAAACAATACCTCTGTTTCAAGGGATAGAGAGTCTAATTCCAATAAGACCCCGGCTCTTAGAAAGAGGAAGTAAATGTAATTATTTTATCATATAGACGAAAGTACATTCTTAACTGCATTATAATCATTGCAAAATTATGTAGAACATAATCGTGTTACGTACAATCAGTATCCTCTTTGTCTTGAAAAAACAAACGCAAATATGTCCGACCAATAGTGATATTGATTGGCATATGGAGATATTAAATTTAATAACATGTTCTTCTCGAATAATATGCAATATTATCGTATGCATTTTTCATGCATCATTTGTTTGAGCCTGCTTAAGTTGAGTTTTCGGTGGCTTGCGCCAGAAGACAAGAAGCCACGACACGAATCATCATCAAAGGTGGCATTATTGTATTCAAATTTCTCACGTTTTTTTAAATCGCAAAGCTACAAGCCTTATAACCCTTTGCAAATTATTATTATTATTTTTACATACAAATAAGGTAATACACGTCCACATTAGTTCATGGAATCAGCCAATACAAGAAAATGTTTGAAGAATGAGTCTGCAAAATAAACAAAGTGACCAACCGAACTGAGGTGCTTAGCTGATGTGAACAGAAACTAGTGACAAGCTGAGATGAGGTGTCTAACTGAAGTAAAGGAAGAAGTAAAGAAGTACCAAGTCGAGGTGCCATACCGAGGCGAGGATAAAAAATGACCAGGAAAAGATAAGGAGTGCCGAGCTGGTGCTAAGCTGAAGTGAGGTAGAAGTAGAAGAAGTCCGAACCGAGGTGTCTAGCCGAGGTGAGGTCAGAAGTAGTACTCAAGCTGAGTAGAAGTTTCGAGCTAAAACATTCATTGCCGAGGTGACAGGAAGCAGCGCCGAAGTGAAATGATGCAATGCTGAGGTGATGAGATAAACGCCAAGGTGAAAAGTGTAAGAATCTAGATGGATTATCAAGCCAAAAGAAAAAGTGTCGAGGTAAGCTAAAATGAGAAAATGCCGAGGTAATGAAGTATTTGAGCTAAGGAAGAATGTCGAAGCCGAGGTGACGAAATGAAGGTACTAAAGGAAAACAGCAATAACATATGTCAAGCTGAGCAGATGAGGTGAATGCATAATCAAATGGACCAAGCTGTAATGAGCAAAACAACAACAACAGTACAAATATTAACAGCAACAACAGAGACATCACTGCCGAGCTGAAATACTTAGACAAATATAAGAAACCTCGGAGACAGCACTGAAAAGTTAAAGAGAGGAACAATGCAACAAAAGTATTTATACGAATATACTGTACATACATCCACTAGCTCAGTGAACCAAATAAACAATTGTAAATAGAATATAGCCGTTGGTGGCTTGAGCTATCTTACCTCTTCCAAACCTTATAAAAGGCAAACTCATGTATGTTCAATAGTGAGGTTATGGTGAGAAGAACTCAAAGTCTGAATAAAATTTTTACACTATTCAGCCTCCAATTCAATTCTTCTATTTTATAATTTATTCTTCCATTAATACAAAGATCCATTTCCAAAAAAAAAAAAACTACTCGTTCATATAAATACAAAGCTCTGTTTTAAGTGAGCCGGACTTTACACTTCCAGAAGACTTGGAGCCTGAACTCTAATGAATTGAGTTAGGTCTGATTGGCCTTTGCAAATTAGCTCCATCTCCACCCTCATGTCGTGGGAATTGTTGCTATAATTACATCCCTACCCTCAGAATAATCGAGGCTCAAAGTTTAGGTCCCAATTTCTTTGATTCGTAAGATGTACAAATTTTTTGAGTTAAATATATACGACCACAGTTTTGGTCGTCTGCTTAGAAGATCCAAAACACGTATCGGTTTGAATATGTACAAGTTTTCCTCTTAAACTTTGCCATTTGTTTAGGGCGTTAGGTTCCTCGTTTGCATCATCCACAATCTTAACGCTAAAATGGTGGGGTCTTCCAGGGCCAAGATATGTCCTTATGCTCCAACTTTTCTTGTTTGTATGATAGACTGTTTATACATATAGGTTTGACTCTGTAATTTTTCCTGTTTGTGGATATACTTTAATCTTGATTTGAGTTCAAATGGTTTAAAATATCATATTTACACAATAGTATAAATCAACATGCACGCTCGTTGAAAATTTTTAACTCAATTCCTTTCTCTTTTGTATTTTCATCATATAAATAAGAAACCATTACGTAAAATAATAAAAGAGACTTTACGTTCTTTTCTTAAGGCAAAAGGCGAAATCTCTCATCTTGGGGGTTCATACCGCCTCAACCCCAAAGAACATTATGGAGGATGCAAATCAAGAGACTAACGGCCTTCTAGTTTGAGTGATGACTTACACAGTGACCCACATAAGGTGCTTTCCCACAAATCAGATCTTCGGCCTAGCAGCAGATGAACATCCCAAATAATGAACCTGAAAAAATTGCTTAAAATGAATTGTCATACACTATAAACTAGTATGAAATCTTATAGTTGTTAATCTCTTACATTGACTAGAGCTGCATATACTAATGCAAGTTGAGGTAATTAAAGTCTGGATTAGTTGGCAATTAGCTGCGTTAAACTTGATTTAGCTAATAAAGTCAAGATTGACTACCAATCAACTGTTTCCCTTTAGAGTATCATGTTTAATATAATGATGATGCCTGCTTTTGATGGTATCCAAGTTACAAAACTTATATTATAATTGCTTAGTTGTACCCATATTTAAGAACATGATGACAAACTAAACCTTTATTAATCGTTTCCGTATAGTAACTTTTCTGTTTTTCATTTCTAAATAGAATTAACGGCATACTCTTTTTGATTTTGGAATATGATGGAATAAAACAAAATAACTTACTAAATTGATTACGCTTCTTATATTGTGAAATAGCAGTTGATCGACAGCTTAACGTAATTTTCATTATGGATAATCGGAAAACAACATCTGTATATTTCTAACACATATGTACGGTTGCATATATCCGACCTCCTCATACCACGCCATAAGCAAGAACATATAAGATAATAGGGTAATGTCGTGGTGGTATATAGTAACTTTTCTCCTACGATGTTCAATTGTGCTTATGCCACTTTTATAAAGCATTGTCTGCCTGTGATATTGGAGACCGGACTTTTTTCATTTGGTTAGATGGTTTTAGCAATTTTGAGTAATGCAAAGGAAAATAAAATATAAAATAAGGGATAGTAATATTATTTTTGTTTAAAATAGTCAAAATTCGTTGGGCCTAAATCAAGAGTGCTATATCTACCTAGTTTAATGTAAAATCAGGGATGGAGTTATTATTTATCTGTCTTTTATCCTCTTTAGACTTTAACGATAGTTTTGATGTCGTTAGGAATTGGGATATACTGGGTATGTGTCGTTGTTTAATTCTTTTAAAGAAAGAGTCTGCTACTATTTTTTGTAGTTTTAATAATAAACATCATTTATATTGATTATCTAAGTCAAGGAAATGCGAGACCAAAATAAAAATGATATTAGTCTCACCGGTTTTTCATTCTACATTTGACACTCTTCTTTTATAACTTATAGAAAACCGCTAATTATTTTGTTCAACAACGTACTGTTTTTTTTATTTCTTTTGTATGCCCTAGATTATGAATTTTAATTATCTCTTACTCCAGGATTTGCCTCCTTAATTTACCTTCAACTCACTCACTTTCTTGCCATTAGGAAAAAGGAAAATCATCGTTATTGCCTTCTCTCCGTCTTCTTCAATCTTTCCCCAGATATCTTCAAATGCATGGGCGACAAACGAGTGTTTTATAGTCCCATAAAGGGACATTTCGTATCATACAAGTTAGATAAATCTCTTATAAGTTCTGTTATTTATTTATTTATTTATAGATACACACTAAAACTATGTACGAAATAATAGAACAACATACAAGATTTCTGAACAACCTACAACATACCAGAAATAATAGAACCACCCACAAGATTTCTGGACAACCTATAACATACACTCTATGAGACACTATTTTTCCTGATGAGTTACTTTGCAAATCTTTTTCCCCTTTCTTTATTATTTCCCCCCCTTAATTCTCAACGATTGAAGGTTGATTAAGTTGCATGGTGCTTTAGGCAGAAGTTTAAGAAAACTAATTTGAACGGAGTATGAAAACACTCAAGTTCTTTGCCGCCGCCATATTGAATTTCCGGGCAACCTTATTATTCGATTAGCATTAGAGTTTCAAGGGTGAAATTTTCAATAGGCTAATTTAGTTATTTTCTTGTCAAATTTTTTAAAGGAAAAAAAATCAGTTCCAGATCCAAAAGTGACACCACAAAAAGAATTTCGTTTACCGACGAAAAATTCACCGACGAACCATGGTTCGTCGGTGTTGCGTCGGTAATAGCGACGACTCTGCGACAAAAATAATGTAGTCGCTAATTGCGACGAAAGTACGATGAAATTCGTTGTCGCTAAAAGAAAAATAGTCAGTCAGGTGAATTACGTCGGTGATTTGTCGGTGTTTCGTCGTTATTCTGCGTGTTTTTGGTCGTCGCTATTTAGTTTATAACGCTTCGTCGCTATGTCGTCGCAAATGTGTCGCTAAAAGTAAAAATAAATTCGTCGTTCACTAAGTTCTTGGAGTTGTGCTATCGTCGTTTTTTTGTCAATGAAACCCGTATGTGGCAAATGTTTTGAATTACTTTCCGTTCGTAATTTGGTTTGTCGTTGTGTCGTCGCAGATACATCGAGAATTAAACACGTGTATTGATTAAGGAAAAAGAAAGCGGTAATTGGGAAAAATACTCATTCATTTAATAATAAGAAGTTACATTATCAAACGAAAAAATAAAAAAAATCTAAAAAGAGATGCGGAGATGGGCCGTTCACTCTTCGTCATCGGACGAAAGAGTGGCCGCGACATTCTCCGCAAACTCTTTGAGAAGGCGCTTGAGCTTGTAGTATCTAAATTTCATCTTCCGCAGCCTTCTAGTCATGTAGTGCAGCTGCCGCGACTGCTGATGCATGTTTGCCATCAGCATACGGAAGTCGGCGTCCTGCACCGGCATTTGTTCTTGATCATCCTGATGCGGCGGTGGGCCATAGACAGATACAGAACCCTCTCGCTCAACCGATGGTGGTTGAGGAGGAGGCCCTTCTGGAGGGGCACTGTTTGCCCGTCCACCACGCCTTGGGGTTCTTTTAAAATAACGCGGCATATTTTGATTATTTATAACGTTCTATGTGTGTACGTATGTATAACGGCGGATGTTTGGGGTATAAATAGTGAAATAAGCGACGACATAGCGACGCATTTGTCAACCGTTGGGAATGTGCAGTGATGACCGTTGGGAATGTGCAGTGATGACCGTTGGGAATGTGCAGTGATGACCTTTTGGATGTTATAGGGACGACGTAGCGACGAATTAGCGACGTATGTTTATCGTACGATGCAACCGTTGGGAACTGAACTGACACTGCCGAATAGCGACAACTTGGCGACGGAATAGCGACGAAACGCGTCGAATAATGTGAAGAGACGTTTTCCGTCGCTGTGTCGTCGGTAAAGCGTCGGTAAATTCAAAAAAAACCCCGCGAAACCCGTTCGAAACACGTGTTATAATTATTAAGAAAACAAATACGATATTAAAAAAACAAACTTCATTAATATAAAATTAAAAATTAAAAATTACAAAATATAATAAGAAATATTTAAAAAAAGCTAAATAGCGAAGAGTAGCCACTCACTGTTCGTCATCCGAACAGAGAGAAGCTATACTCTCCGCACACGCCTTCAGTTGGCGTCTCAACTGTGCAGATTTGGATTTAATCTGCATCTGCCTTTTATCTATGTAGTCGAGACGCTCTTCCTGAACCGTGACATGCGCCCTCACCTCATCTAACATTTTCCACAGATCTCGTACTTCTATTTGGAGTTCGACAATTTGTCGATCCCGGCGAGGCTCAGAGGGCTCTGGTGGGGGAGGAGATGGGGGAGGAACAGTTGACGAAGAAGGCACTTCAGTTGGCGGTGTTGCCGCCCTACCACCACGTCCACCACGTCCACCACGTCGTGCTTGCGCTTTAGTACGAACCATTTTGGATTATAAAATAGTTGTTTTATATGTTGTTGTGGGCACACGCTGATCCACTGTCTATATAGTGAAAGCAGCGACGACATAGCGACGAAACACGTCGTACAGAATGAAGAGACGTTTTGCGTCGCAATGTAATCGGTACTTCGTCGGTAACAGCATATCAAACGACGTGTTTCGTCGCTGGTCGTCGGTACGTCGTCGGTATATGTGTTTGTTTGTCTCCGGGATTTGTGTTTCTTGTTCGTTGCCGTTCGTCGCTAAGTCGTCGGTATATGTGTTTGTTTGTCTCCGGGATTTGTGTTTCGTGTTCGTCGCCGTTCGTCGCTAAGTCGTCGGTATTGTGTACTGGGAAAACCTACTGGGAACGATAAAACCATTGTCTTTCTCCTTCTCTTCTTCTCTTCTCCCATTCTTCTCTCATTTCAAACACATCAATCATCAATTTTGAACGAAAATACAGAAGTGTGGAATTTTGATTTTTTCTACAAACGAAAAAAGATAGCTGCTGTTAGTTTCAAGGTGTAGCGAGAAAATGGATCCGAGGAGAAGCGATAGAAAGTGGATGTACCAGAGAGTAAACAACGGGGAGTGGTGTTTTAGATTTGTTGAAGGTCTCGAAGAATTTATTGATTTTGCGACGAGTAATGAAAGTGGAACGCAGATTAGATGTCCGTGCAAGAAATGCAAGAACCGTAAATATAAGGATCCGGGTGACGTGAGGGTTCACATATTGAAACAAGGTTTCGTCCACAATTACCATACATGGTACTGTCACGGCGAATATGAGGGGGCGTCTACATCTGCAACTGTACACGTCGAAGGGGGACCCGGTCAGGTTAATGCCGAAGAAATAGGCGAGGGATCTCACAACCCATACATGCAGATGGTGACAGACGCAGCCGCTGGCGCATTTACCGGAGAGCAGTTGTTACAAATGCAGGATCCGGATGAACAGCCGCGTACATTCGTGGAGGAAGATCCGAACCCTCAGGCGAGACAGTTTTTTGAGATGCTGAACGCCGCCAACACGCCGCTGTATCCTGGTTGCGGTAGTCACACACAGATGTCCATGATCGGTCGGATGACGAGCATGAAGACGGAACACCGCATGACGGAGAGATTGTACGATGGGATGTGTCAGCTGATGAGGGAATCTCTTCCCGAAGGGAACACAATGGTCGACAGTTTTTATTCGACGAAGAAATAGCTGCAGGCGTTGGGACTATCGGTTCAGAAAATCGATTGTTGTTCAGAGGGGTGCATCATATACTGGGGCATCAACGAGGATAAAGACATGTGCAGGGTCTGTGGACAAGCAGGTGGAGAACGAACAAAAGAAACCGGAGCGTGCCAAGAAAACAATTTTACTATTTACCTCTCGCCCCTAGACTGCAGAGGCTATACGCATCCGGTGCCACAGCTAGCCAGATGAGGTGGCACGCGGAGCACTACACGAAAGACGGTGAGATGTGCCATCCATCTGACGGCGAAGCTTGGAGGACGTTCGATGCGACGCATCTGGGTTTTTCGTCGGAGACAAGGAACGTTAGGTTGGGTTTATGCACCGACGGGTTCAACCCGTTTGGACAGTCGGGAGAGCAGTATTCGTCGTGGCCTGTAATCGTGACGCCGTACAATCTATCGCCTTGGATGTGCATGAAGAAGCCTTACATGTTCTTGACTGTGATCGCACCAGGCCCTAGGAATCCGAAACAGAAGATCGACCTATACCTGCAGCCGTTGATACAGGAGCTGAAGTGGTTATGGGAGTTTGGCGTGGAGACGTTCGATGTATCGACTAAACAAAACTTCCAGCTACGCGCCGCGCTGATGTGGACGATCAGTGACTTCCCAGCTTATTCTATGTTGTCGGGGTGGAGCACAGCGGGGAAATACGCTTGCCCTTGCTGCATGAAGCAAGCGAAGACGATGTCCTTGAAACATGGACGTAAGATAAGCTGGTTCGACAGCCATAGGAAGTTCCTGCCCAGACATCATTTGTACAGAAGGAACGTGACGGCGTTCATGCCTGGCATTGTCGATAAGGACACAAAGCCCGAGCTCCTCACGGGTGCAGTGGTGCTGCAGGAGATATACAGTTGTGGATTCGTAGGGGTCGCTGATGATCCGGACGGCAGTCACAACGCAGACCTGGCTCGTTACTGTATCGGGTGGAAGAAGAGAAGCATATTCTGGGAGCTTCCGTACTGGAAGAGCAATATGATCCGACATAACCTGGATGTCATGCATATTGAGAAGAACGTGTTTGACAACATTTTCAATACAGTGCTGAATGTGCCAGGAAAAACAAAAGACAATTTGAAGGCACGACTTGATATGCGCGACCTCAACATGCGACCGGAGCTGCATCCCGTTGGCACATCATACATGCCGAAGTCCTCGTACACGCTGAATGCGGAGCAGGTCAGTGTGTTGTTATCGTGGCTAGGGACGGCTAGATTTCCTGATGGCCATGTTTCGAACCTGTCGAAGAACATCGACGTGAATAAACGCGGTTTGCACGGGATGAAGAGCCACGACTGTCACGTGTTCATGCAACGGTTGATGCCCATTGCATTCCGCGAGCTGCTTCCAACCAATGTATGGGAAGCAATTACCGAGATGAGTCTGTTCTTCAGATGTCTTACAGCCACGAGACTCAGTGCGGATGATATGTCAAGGCTGGAGGGCGAAATCCCAGTGATCATATGCAAGCTGGAAACTATATTCCCTCCGGCCTTCTTTGATTCAATGGAACACCTGCCAGTTCATCTACCATACGAGGCACGTGTTGGTGGTCCTGTTCAGTACAGGTGGATGTATCCGTTCGAGAGGTACTCTTTTTTATGTGCATGACATTCTTATGTGTCTAAGCGATATGCATTTGAACATATATTCACTATATGAACAGATATCTCAGGCATTTGAAGCTGAACATCAAGAACAAGGCGAAAGTCGAGGCCTCTATGTGCAATGCCTATCTGACGGAGGAAGCATCGACCTTCGTGTCTCATTACTTCGAGCCAGATGTCCCGTCGAGGTGCAGAGATGTTCCCCGGAACGACGACGGCATTTCCAGATCCGGTGTCCTCCCAATATTCACACATCCGATCAGATTTCACGGACAGGGAAAGGAAATGATATTGGGGGACAGCGAGCTGAAGATTGCTCATTCTTATGTTCTGCGCAACTGCCGTCAAGTCGACCGTTTCCAGAGGTATAAACGATTTCCCATTTTATTTTGTAAATACCTTGCGGTACTCTATCCATTATGTTACAAAGATATACAGGGTACTCATTCGTAATTTGCTTCAGCTTGTTCGTTGATTTATTGCAACACCGTTCACCGGGTATATCGAGCGATGCAATAAACAACGAGTTAGATTCCAAGTTTACTGATTGGTTCAGGTGGCATGTAAGTTTAGTATTTGCCTGTTACGTGTACGATATGTGATACACATTTATTGTCCCGTTGATGTATACTTACTTGTCCTTTTACAGTCGAGCAAAGGTCATCTGGCTGACGATGAGTACGGTTACATTCTGACGCCAGTAGCCGAGGGTCCATTGAACAGAGTCACGCGACACGACATGTGTTTTGTCAACGGGTATAGATTCCACACAGTCTCCCATGCCAGCCGAAAATCGTCGGAGAACAGCGGAGTGTGTGTCAAGCGTTATGACAATAGCCCGGACGAGGATGACTTCTACGGCTACCTTACTGACATCATCGAGCTCGAATATCCCGCATTGCCTATAAAGCGGGTGGTCCTATTCAAGTGCGAATGGTACGATCCAACTCGAGAAGGTTATCGCGTTGGCACAAAGGTCCACGACCAATATAAGTTGGTAGACATACACCAAGGGCGACGGTACAGAAAATACGATCCATACGTTTTGGCTAGTCAAGCGTCCCAGGTGTACTATCTATCGTACCCAACAACGAGGATGAATGCGAGCTCAAAAGACTGGCGAGCCGTGTGCAAAGTGAAATCGAGCAAGTTTGATGTGAGTATACAGACAGTTTCAGATGGTATGGACGCCGCATTTCAAGAAGAAAACCCGTCCGTTCTAGATACGACACATGTTCAACTGCACGACCTCCCTCTAAATGACCCCAACGGCGGTTTTATTAAAATTCATCTCAACATACAACCGCCTGACAATATTGAAGACGTAGTCGAAGACGAATACGAGGATGAAGAGGACGACGAGCATGTAGATGAAGATGAAGATGAAGACGAAGATGAAGATGCGTATGAGGATGCAGATGACCAGGAAGATTGACGTTAGCCAATATTTTTTATGTACCTCTTTATATGAAAGTGTGTATGTGTTGATGTACTTATATTCATGTATATACTACTTTATATTTTGTATTATTTTTTTTTTCAAAAATGATAACACCGACGAGTTACCGACGAAATGTTTCGTCGCTATTTTTGAAATAACGACGACCCATGAAAAATAGCGACGAAACTAAATAGCGACGGAACTACCGTCGCTATGTCGTCGCAAAAATTCGAAGATAACCTGAAATTCCCTTCTTCTTCCCCATTTCCCTCCCCCGCGTTTTGCTTCATCCCCATTTCCCTCCCCCCGCGAAAACCTCCCCTCCCTCCGGCGAAAACCCCCCCTCGCGAAGAAATCCCCTCCGGCGAACCCCCCGACGAGCTTCCTCTCCGTTGACCTCCCCATTTCCCTCCCCCCGAAAGAAATCCCCTCCCTCCGTCGAACCCCCCCCCCGACGAGCTTCCTCTCCGTTGACCTCCCCTCTCGGGTTAGTTTTTCTTCCTATTTCGTTTTTATTGCAATTACCGTATATATATGTATATGTATATGTATATTTCGTTTTTATGTATATGTATGTATGTATCGTATGTATGTATGTACCGTATGTATGTAAATGTATATGTATATTTCGTTTTTATGTATATGTATGTATGTACCGTATGTATGTATGTACCGCATGTATGTATGTACCGCATGTATGTATGTACCGTATGTGTGTATATGTATATGTATTTGTATATTTCGTTTTTATGTATATGTATGTATGTACCGTATGTATGTATATGTATATGTATGTATTTCGTTTTTATTGCAATTACCGTATGTATGTATATGTATATGTATGTATATGTATGTATATGTATTTAATAGATTTGTAAATGTATGTATATGTATATGTATATGTATGTATATGTTTTTAATACATATATACACGCACATATACATATATACGGTACACGCACATATACATATATACGGTATATGTATGTATATGTTTTTAATACATATATACACGCACAAATACATATATACAGTACATATATACGGTACATATATTTAATTTCGTATTTAAATATAGTTAAATTTGTAAAAACTGTTTTTTAATAGATTTGTAATATATCTTTTGTAATTTTTGTATATAAATATATGTATGTATATATATTTTTCCTATTTAAATATATTTATAATTATATAATCTATTTTTGGTACATATATGTATATGGTATATATATGTATATACGGTATATATATATATATATATGCATATACGGGTATATATATGTATATACGGGTATATATGTATATGGTATATATATGTATGTACGGGTATATACGGGTATATATGCACCAATATTGTTGTTAAGGTTGAATTAGTAGAAATGTGGTGTGCTTGGCCAATGAATGATGCATGTACAAACTGTTTTGTAAGAGGTTTGCATATGATTTTCGGTATGATTTGCATTTGTCTTTGGAGAGGCCATTAAGGCTGGGAAACCTCCGTTTAAAAATTATTAATATGTTCCTCTCAGATCTGATGGCTAGTGACGGTTTACCGACGAGATCCACATACCCACCATCTACACATGACCTTCAAGGAGAGTTCGATGCGTTCATTTCTCAGCATGATACGTATGCCTCGGTTTCGACCGCCGCTCTGGCTGCGGACTCAGACCTTTTACGGTCTGCCGACATGTCCGCACCCCTAGACATACGACGCCACCCACACCCAGCGTTTCAGCACCTCATCCGGCGTCTGATGCGGCATCGGACCAGGGTGTCATATCAGGGCGTCGTCCCCTCCCTTGGTCAAATGATACCCATACGTAAGTAATGATTAATTTATTTAACATGTTTTCAAATATATTTCACGCGTTATTTTTTCCTAACAACTTAAACTCTTTCAGGTTTGGATCGGACAATGGCGCGCTTTCCGGTTGCATCACCCGGTCCTTCCACCTGAGGCTTGACCCATCTGGATATACCTGGGGCCGTGTCACCCCAGAGACACGTAGGTTCTACTGGGATGAGTTTCAGGTATTCAAATTTGATGAATTTCACTTTTTGACGCGTAATCAATCATTAATTTTCTAACCACACTTTTATTATTCCTCCGTATGATAATTGCAGAAGTCGTACAGCTGGCCAGCTGACATCGCCCGCGACGTGGAGCAGGCCTGGCGGCATAGGGCCGCCAAACGCTACGGGGACTTCGTCAACTCCCTCAAGACCAAGTCGGAGCGTGACCCCACGTGGATAAGGCCTGCCTACGTATCCGAGGCCGTCTGGGCGGCGTGGGTAGAAGGGTGGAGGGACCCTGCTTACCAAGCCCGCAGCGCCCGGAACGCGGCGAACCGGCGCAGCGGCAACGTACAGGGCCCAGCACCTGCCACACACTCAGGTGGTTCGGTTTCCCACGCCACCACGATGCGTTCTATGGTGAGTATTTTAATATTGGATTATAACGACCTTCATTGATTTCATTGGATTATTTACATTCATCGACTTAAGTGGATTATTTACATTCAGTGAGTTAAGTGGATTATCTATATTCGTTGATTACTTATGTTGCGCTGTTGTTTTTTTGGTATTCGTATATGGTTACTTTAAGTGGTACATGTGATTTGACTTGGGAGAGGCCTTTAAGGCCGGGATACCTCCGATAAACGAATAGGTCATGCCGAAATTTTTAAAAATTCTGCATATCACTAACATATTTTATTTCATTCTTTCAGCACCAGGAGACGGGGGAGTGGCCAGCCTCCTACGATCTCTTCTACAAGACGCATCGGAAGAGAGCCTCCGACGGAACGGAGGACTGGATCACGACGAAGGCCCGCGACATCAGTGTAAGTAGACTACGATATCATTTGTTTTTTCCTTAGTTTATTTTATTGCTAAACCATAACAATTCATATTCTCATTTCAGGACGAGTACAACAGATTACTCGCAAATAGGGGCGAACAGGCCGACAAGAACCGCGCTTATTGGGATGCGGTTCGGACCGTCGGCCCTCAGAATAAGAAGAAGAAGGAGGTGTACGGGGTTGGATCAGCAGCGCCGCGATTCTTTTCCGAAGTTCTGCATCCAGGTGCTTCCTCTGAGGCCAGCACCTCCGCGCCTTCTGCGACGCCAGAGGACATTTCGCGCCTGGAAGCAGATAATGCGGCGCTGCAGCGTGAGATAGAGTCCATCAGGACGAGGCAAGAGGAGAGTTTACAGGCACTGCAGTCGCAGCAGCATGCGATGCAGCAGGCGCTTCAGCAGGCGTTTGAGCATGCGCAGCATCAGACGATGCAGTTGCAGCAGGCAACGAACCAGCAAATCTTCCAGCTGTCGCAGGTCGTCATGACTTTCATTTCCAACTCCTCGCAGCCTCAGCCTCAGCCTCAGCCTCAGCATCAGCCCCGCCCTCCTGATGGTCACTCTTCTCCGCATGATCCCCCTCCATCTTCCTCTGCATAGTTTTTTATTTTTTCATTGTTTGTACAGTCTATTTCATTTGTTGTATTGACATTTTCTTTGTACTTTTATATATTCTATCTGACAATTTTACGGATTCTATTTCGTTTGTGTTGTTTAATTATACGAACTTGAATGCGCAAATACCGTATTACTGTATAATATTTGTACAAATGATTTAATATACAAAATAAAATATATTATAGAAATTAAATAATAATAATAAAAACTTTTTAATTAATAATGTATTAATATTATTAATAAATCAAAAAAATTAAAATTTAATATTAAATAATGCATTTAAAATAATTATTAGTAAATTTAATATTTTTAAAAATAACAAATACCGACGAACCGGCGACGAAATTGGTCTGTAGCAAATCAAAAATAAAAAAACAAAAATTTAAAATTAGCGACGAAAAGACATATTAACGACGACATTTTGCGACGAAATAAAACGGAAACAAAAAATAAAAAAATAATAAATAGCGACGGTAAAACATATACCGACGAAATTTTGGGACGAAATTCTTTGTCGCAGAACATTAATAAAAAAATAAAAAAAACGAAATAGCGACGAAATAATTTACCGACGAAACAGCGACAACAGGAAAAAGGTCGCAGACCTGACAGTTTCTCGTCGCAGTTGTGCGACGATACACCGACGCAATTTTTTTCGTCGCAATACAGCGACGCATTGCCGACGAAATTTGCTTTGCGACAAGCCGTATAACGACCTTCATTTTTCGTCGCTATTTCGTCGCTATATGCCTGTAGCGACGAAATAGCGACGTATTTTGTCTGTCGCTATAGGCTTTTGTTTTTGTGGTGTGATTCGGTTCTTTATGTTGTTTTTAGTGTTGGTTTTTTTAAAGATCTTTTTTCCTTTTAAGTAATTAAAGAATACTTTTGTGAGGGAATGGTAAACAACCCACCGCTATGAGTTTGAAATCCGTTTGTTCGAGATTCAATGGATGCGACTGATTGAAAGCCATGGATGAAAGTCATGTCTTAAATGCCGTAAACTTAATACAAAGACAAAATAAAAAACAATCCAGGCGGCCGAACGATGAATTATAAAGACATTATACATACTTTTATTAGTCGTTTTTGAATGATCAACTCAGAAAACGTATAATATATGATGACAAGAGAAGCCTATTCAGATTTCATATTTTATGTGTTTGTGGGTGCGTGTGTGTGGGCGCACGTGTGCACACACATATACATAGATAGATATATATATATATATATATGTGTGTGTGTATGTATCTGTGCGTACACATGCACATATATATATCGAGTAATTTAAAAATATCAATTAATTCAGTAATAAGTTAGGCTATAGTATTCGGCCGGAAGACACCTTGTGTATGTTATATGGTAAAAAGCTTTATTAATATAGAAGACATCTGAGTTTTTGATTTACATCTTGAAAAGGTTCCTTATTTGGGTCAAGATGTGATATTTTTGCAACTAGAAGTAATTCAATAAGAAGAGAACCATATTTGGATTTCACGTAACTTATACAGCGTTAAAATTTTCAGAAAAGGTACTGAAAGCTTTTGAGCTGTCCCAAACTCTTTTAACTTTTCAGTGATTCTAAGGTAAAGCATATTTAACTGGAAGGCAGAACCAAATCAATAATGACAAAGGAAGGTAGTGTTCAGAATAAGGATACGATGGACATAGAGTAAGAACAGAAAAATTCTGTATATTTCAGTATGTTCTTCTCTGTACAATTTGTGCATTCTTATACATCTCAGCCTATGTGTACAAAAGGAAACTTAATCTCAATCAAATCAATCTACATAAATTATGGACCAAAAAATCAGCTATCTAATAAAAACGTAATCAGCTAATTTCGGTTAGGACTACACCATCCCTGTAATTACGGGATTCTCACACTCCCCCTCAAGTTGAATCGTAGGATCGACTACGTTCAACTTGCACATGACCTCTTCGAACTTTCTTCCATTAACTGCTTTAGTCAACACATCTGCCAACTGGTCTTCGGATCGAACAAACGGCAACTCGATCACTTTTGCCTCTAGTTTCTCCTTGATGAAATGCCGGTCAATTTCCACATGTTTGGTTCGATCATGTTGAACCGGATTTTCTGATATACTGATTGACGCTTTGTTGTCACACAAGATCGGCGTAGGCAAGTTCACAGGCATTCCAATGTCTCTGAACAACTTTTGGATCCACAAAATCTCAGTAATTCCCTTTACGATTCCACGAAATTCTGCCTCAGCGCTGGACAAAGCCACAACCTTCTGCTTTTTGCTTCTCCAAGTGACAAGATTTCCACCTACAAGTGTGCAATAACCCGAAGTCGATTTTCGATCCATTAAATT
The DNA here is from genome assembly GCA_036186865.1 of Eustoma russellianum. Lineage (NCBI taxonomy): Eukaryota > Viridiplantae > Streptophyta > Magnoliopsida > Gentianales > Gentianaceae > Eustoma > Eustoma russellianum. Next base: position 3,590,025 of record AP025062.1, read on the forward strand.
TCCAGCCCAGTCTGCATCCGTGTATCCTTCAATATTCAGATGTCCATTATTTCGAAACACAATACCCCTTCCTGGTGTATGCTTCAGATACCGTAGGATGCGTACCACCGCATTCATATGAGACTCCTGTGGACTGTGCATGAACTGACTTACTACACTCACTGCATATGCAATATCTGGCCTTGTATGGGATAAATAAATTAGCTTTCCAACCAGTCGTTGATATTGTCCTTTATCCGTGGATGCCTCACCTTCAACCATTCTCAGTTTGTGATTTACCTCAATAGGAGTATCGCACGGTTTACAGTCGAGCATGCCCACTTCTGTGAGCAAATCCAAAATATACTTCCGTTGAGAAATGTAGATTCCAGCCTTCGATCTCAAGACCTCGATTCCTAGGAAGTACTTCAACCTTCCAAGATCCTTCATTTCAAACTTGGTAAATAGATGATTACGAAGATGAGCAATTTCCTCAGTATCATTCCCAGTTATAATCATGTCATCTACATATATGATTAAACACGTCACCATACCTTTCCTTTGCTTGATAAACAGAGTGTGATCCGCATTACTTTGTCGATACCCGTCTTGTTTCATAACCCCCGTAAATCTTCCAAACCATGCTCGAGGTGACTGTTTTAATCCATAGAGTGACTTCTTCAGTCTGCATGCTTCTCCAGCTCTAAACTCTGTAGAGAAACCTGGAGGAGGTTCCATATAAACCTCTTCTTCCAGCTTTCCATGAAGAAAGGCATTTTTTACATCAAACTGGTGAAGAGGCCAGTCATGAGTCACAGCAATAGAAAATAGCACCCTGATAGTATCTATTCGAGCCACAGGTGAGAATGTTTCCGAGTAGTCTATACCGTACGTTTGACTGTACCCTTTAGCTACCAACCGAGCCTTGTGCCTTTCAATACTCCCATCAGATTTATACTTGATAGTAAAGACCCAACGACACCCAACAGGTTTTTTTCCTGGCGGAAGAACGCATTTTTCCCAAGTTTCATTCTTTTCCAAAGCCTGCATCTCAGTTACCATGGCCTCGTTCCATACAGACTGGCACTGAGCTTCCTCCACTGTTCGAGGTATCTTTTCTGAACACAATGTCACAAAGAACCCTTTAGCATGCTTCGCCACTCCATTTAGAGTTGTATTAACCGGATATCTGGATGTCTTAGATATTCGGACTGGTGAATATCTGTCCGGTGGAACTCCTCGCTTGGTTCTAGGTGGTAAAACTCGTCCCTGTGTCTGTTCGTCTGAGTCTATTATGTTTGGAGAACCTGTAAGGGGGTAGGGGAGATCTGTATCTGGCAGGGAAGGATTAGTCACATCAATCAAAAGAACAGATTGTTCATTATTTGTATCAGAATTGATTACCTCTGACACTTCATTCACCGGTGGAGAACCATTTGCTGGTGCTGTCACCTCATATTGTACATGGTTGAGTCTGTCAGCGTCGTCGGCACCATTTACTTGCCTTGTTGGGTCGACTATTGGACAGATGGGTGGTGACATTAGCCAATCTAGGGTTCCATCATTAGGGTTCTCCCCCTGAACCCGAGATTGAGAAGAGTAGAAAAACTCGGTCTCAAGAAAAACACAATTCATGGTAACGTGAATTCGATGGGTCCGGGGGTTATAGCAACGATATCCCTTTTGTGTAGTGGCATAGCCAACAAAGACACATTTGTCAGCACAAGGATCAAGTTTTGTCCGTTCATGTTTGGGTGTATGCAGAAACACCGTACATCCAAACACTCGCGGGGGTAGAGTAAATATAGATGGAATAGTATGCTGGGACGACAATGTTTGAATAGGGGTTTTGTAGTGAAGGGTCTTTGAAGGTAGTCTATTTAGAAGGTAAGTAGCTGTAGATACTGCCTCCGGCCAGAAACTCATCAGAACATGCGAATCTAGCATCATAGCTCGGGTCATTTCGAGAATGCTACGGTTACGACGTTCTGCTACCCCATTTTGTTCAGGAGTGTGAGGGCACGAAGTTTGATGAATAATGCCATTATCTTGGAGGAATTGGCTTAGGCGATTATCAAGATATTCCCCCCGTTGTCAGACCGTAGAATTTGAATTTTGGTATTAAACTGTGTATGAATCATTTGGTAAAAGATGACGAATTTTTGGTATACTTCCGACTTATGTTTCAGAACATACAACCATGTCATACGAGAAAAATCATCCACAAATATCACATAGTATTGAAAACCCAAGCTGGTATTATAAGGAGAAGGGCCCCAAACATCCGAATGGACTAATGCAAACATACGATCAACCCGAGTATTATTAGCTAAATACGATGACCGAGTTTGTTTGGCTCGGAGACAAGTATCACAATGGAAATTATGATGTTTAGAGGTGAACAAAGTAGGAAACAAACGTTGTAAATAAGAAAATGATGGATGCCCTAACCGGCGATGCCACAACCACACCTGTCTTCTAGCTGTTCCAGTGGCAAGATTAGATTGTCCCTGTGTCGCAACAGTGTCAACATAGTACAATCCTTGGCGTTCAGTACCACGCCCAATGATTGCCCCCGTATGAATGTCCTGTAACAGGCAAAAATTAGGATACAACATAACGACACAGTCTAATTCTTTTGTGACATGACTAACAGATAATAATTTAGTGGACAAGGAAGGTACAAATAGACAATTTTTAAGGGTCATGGTAGGAGTGATGGACACTGAGCCACCACCGGCAACAGGGATAGAGTCTCCATTGGCAATTTCGACAATGTTTTTAGTAGGTGAACTCCGGGTAATAAAGTCAGAGGAATCATAAGTCATAGTATCTGTAGCACCACAGTCAAAAATCCACTGGGATTTATGGTGTGGTGTAGGTGGATTTGTTTGTTTAGGGTTGGATGAAGGAAGGACCAATTTCTGAGTTAGGGCACAATTTTGGACTGTTTTAGCAAGGGATTTAAATCTGGGGGACTCAGATGAATTTTCGGACAGCGAAGGGACTGAGGGTGAATTTTGTAAAACTGGAGGGGTGGCAGACAAACAACCTGAACATTCCAGGGACTTGTGATGCAAATGAGGGGGGTAGACGGGGTCCGGGTTATTTTCCAGAAAATAGAGGGACTTACATTGTAATTCTGAAATAGCTGGAGTATTTAAAGAAATTTTAGGGTTAGAAGACATTCTAACCCTATTACCTTCCGCCTCCATCTCTTCTGCAGCCTATTCCTCCTGCGCACAGTTGCTGCCTGCAGATGCCTGAGCAGCCCGTCCCTTTTCACCCTTCTTCTTGTATTCTTCCCACCATTCGGGATAGCCATTTAGCTTGAAACATTTTTCACGTGAGTGCCCTTTTCGCTTACAGTGACTGCACTCTTGGGCCTTGTCTTCCCTACCACCACGCCGTGAGGTTTGAGCTGAGCGTGGTGGTTGGCTTCCTGGTTGCTTGCTGTAGTCCGATGGTCCTTTACTGACCATCCCTTGTCCGATCCCAAATGAGGATTTCTGTTCTGATGGGATTACGGCCAAAACGTCCCTTTGTACCTCTGAGCGCCGGAGTTCATTATACGCAGTCTCAACTGCAGGCCTTGGCTCCCGCTTAAGAATTTCTCTTTTGGTATCTCCATACCTTTCGTCCACAGCTAATAATAGTTGGTAGAGCCTTTGCTCTTGGATCTTCCTGGTATAGGTTGCGATGTCTCTGGGGTTTTCCATCGGATTTGGATCTAGAGTGTCGATAGACATCCAGAGTCCCTGGAACTGGTCCCAAAGAGCTTCCAACGGTCTGTTCCCCTGTTTAATGGTATAACATTGTTTGTGCAAATCAAATATCTGTAATGGGTCACTCCCAGACCCATACGTGACCAACAATCCGTCCCACAGATTTTTGGCTGTAGTGTATCTGGATACATTGTTGACTAAGCTATCATCGATATTATCTATGAGCCATGTGAAAACTAACTGATCTTGTTGCTCCCATGCAGTATAGGCCGGATCAGTTGGCAGGGGGGTGGAGGGACCCCTGTGATGTGGGAGCTCTTCCCCCTGCCACCAAGTGCAATTCGCATCAGTCTGCTCCATAGACTGTAGTTTGTGCTGGTTAGCTTAACCTTTAATGTAAGATTGGTTGCTGGCGTTGGAGACGGTAACTGTAGGTTCTGTTGCAAAAATTTTGCAAACTGTTCAGAAAGATCGAAATTTGCAGGGAGGCTTGGTTTATTTTCTGAGGTTTCTGGTCTATTTTCTGGGTTTTCCGGAATTTGTGACATGGTGTTCTTTTTTTTTCAGATATTTGGCTGATATGGGCAGAGAGTATACTTGATCGTGGTCAGAGATCAAGTCGGGTTAAACACGGCTGTGAAGAAAAACACACTTCTGAGCCGATAAGGGAAGAACAGATACGATACTTGGTCAAAAGTAACTCCTGGTGATGATGAGAAATACCTCTGAGCCAACAGAAAAATGGATCACAGCAGGTTCCCTTGATCGGAACTGCTCTGATACCATGTTCAGAATAAGGATACGATGGAGATAGAGTAGGAACAGAAAAATTCTGTATATTTCAGTATGTTCTTCTCTGTACAATTTGTGCATTCTTATACATCTCAGCCTATGTGTACAAAAGGAAACTTAATCTCAATCAAATCAATCTACATAAATTATGGACCAAAAAATCAGATATCTAATAAAAACGTAATCAGCTAATTTCGGTTAGGACTACACCATCCCTGTAATTACGGGATTCTCACAGGTAGAAGTTTGAAAAGCTATATTTTTTCTCTATAAAAATAGATTATCCTTGGTCAATTTTGCATCTTTCCAATTTCCAAATGGCATTATCACATTCTTTCACTGGAAGCCAACAATGTAATGATCATTTTCCAATTCAACTTACGTGGAAGAAGCAAATACTTCACAAAGACATAAACTTGGAGCATAAAGTTCTTATCCTTGCTTTGAAGACTCACCACCCTAGTCTCAAGGAACAGTGTAGAGATGTAAATCAGGAGTTCAACGGACTCTTAGGTTGAACGAACACTTACGCAATGACCTACACAAGGTGTCCCCCCACAAACTTGGGTTTCGGCCTAACAGCAGTGGAACACTCACACTGTACGTGTCTTTGAAATCGAACTTTTGACTTCTTGTAGCAAATCTTAGCTTGAATATCAAGTGAGCTGAAAGACATAAACTACCATTAAAGTTTATCAAATGTTAGACACCCCACCCCACCCCCAGGCACACCCTCCACCCCCAAAAGAAAGTGATAAGACAAAACAAGACTTGAGCACATTGATTGATTGAGCTTAGAACACATTGACAACATTGAGAATGGGCAGCTGTTTTAGCACCATTCCTCAACTATGAAAAAATTGGCAGAAGATAAATAAAACTACTTGCAACTTGGCAAGTTGAAGGATGACCTTCCACGCCAATTGTTGTTTCTGGAAATATTCGCCTTTTTCAGTTGCACTCTTCCACAGATTCTTTAGCTTCCTTGATTTTTTTTTCCCCTCCGGTGATCTCCCTTTTTTTTTTTGGGGGATTGAGGAATTGTCAGTTGCCAACTAGCTGAACCTGGTGTTTAGAGTTTAGTGGTACTTAATTGTTGTGTAACGGAAAACAAAAAAAGAAATTTGGGAAACAATAAAAATTAGAGACAATGTTTATATTGCTTGGTGATGTGTCGAGAAATTAAAGTAACAGGAAGCAACTTAAAATGAAAAGCAAATGAAGTAAACAGAAAGGCAATGAACAGAAGAGAAAGAAGAACACAATTCAGATGGAGAAATTTTCTGTATTGATAGAAGGAAGTATACAGCTGACGTACTATTCTGCAAAACTTAACTGCACTGCAGCTACCCTATAATCCCTACCATCCATTCACCTCATGAGTTAGATTCGAGTTCACGAGTCGAGTCAATCTCGCGAGCCACATTCGAGCTCACGAATCAAGTTCAAGTCTTTTCCAAGTATTTCGAATTCGAACTTGAGATGCATGTAAAGCTCGTCACGAGTTCGAGTTCGAGTTCGATCCTGATGAAAATAATTCAAGCCGAACTTGAGTTCGCTCAGATTCGGTTTTTTTTTTTTTTTTTTTTGCCGTTCTAAACGCAGCTAACTTCAACATGATGTGTCTAGTTTCAAAGAAAACAATACAAATTCACTGTCATAGGGTTCCGAACCAAACTTTGTTACACGTTGCCTTTACGTTTTACTCAGTTCTGTAGGATTTGACCTATGCATTATAGATTCATAATATAAATAAATACTTAAAATGATTCAGACCTTTTGATCTTCCTGCTGTGTGTCTTTCTTTATGTTTGTCTACGTTGATACATATACAAACAGCGGTGGATTAGAAGAAGAGGTCAAAACTCCAACATAAAAACGTAAAATGATTATATCGTCATAAGTCATTTAGGACTCGTATATTTTTCCTTCTTAAATACCCTATATATCTTACTTCTCTTTGATCTCTCATAATAAGTTAAGTTGAAGTAGTAGATGTTGGAGAAATTGAGGTAAATTGGAAAAGTTTGGCAAATGGGTTTGTCAAAAGTTGACAACCATCATACTTTGAGCTTAATTATGATTAGTGTTCGTTAATCAAAAACGAAAACTAATAATTTCTAAATTATCTACGTAACAAATAGATGACTTTAGGCCTTTGAATCACTCGATTCCGATACCGGGTGAATGAGAAATTAATGCTCAAAGTTGGAGTAAAATTGGAAAGAAATTGGAAAAGTGGTGATGTGGCCTCTTGAGGAGTGAACACATCACCCTTTAAGTGGAATATCACATTGGTCACTTGGGATGAAAGAGCCACCATATATAGTTCAAGATGGAGCTTTCTAAAATGTGCCCTTGGGCATGAGAAGTTTTTGACGGAGTCAGGACGCAGCTCAGGCAAGGTTCACCACACACGCGCGCCGCCGCCCGCCCGCCCGTCCGGCTGGCTTGTGGCTCCGGCTCATTCTTGTCTTTTTGGAGAAATTTTCTTTTACATTTTCCAAAAAAATAAATCAAGTGATCCAACGGTTGAAATATTTTTGATCATAACCGTTGCAAGATCTAACGGTGTAGATCGTAGTCTACACGGATCATGATCTAACGGCTGAGATCATATGTGCTGGCGGTTTCTTCATCTAGATCTAACGGATGTGGATCATAGTCTACACGGATCATGATCTAACGGCCGAGATCGCTTCTGGCAGCAGTTTTTCATCCGACGGTCTACGTTTAAAACTGCTGCAGTTTACGATCTAACGGCTGTGGATGAAAACCGTTTGATCCGACGGCTGCGGTTTAATCTGCAGATTAACCGCCGTTTCCTTCCCACCTATAAATTGCCTCCTTCTCCAGGCTTTCTTCACACACACTACACTCTGCACTCTGCGTTTTCACTGCTTCAGTTTTTTTGATTTTTGCATACTACTGCACTGTTGTTGCTTTTCCAGTTCGAGAAATTAGAGCATCCTACAGGTTCGCCGAGTTCTTTACGTTGCTGTGCCGTTTCGTATGAACTGTAGCCGTTGTATCCTGGGAGACGTTTGTTGTTTCTGGTTGGGCACTTCGTACCGGAGCAAATTGTCTTAAGGACAGAGTCCTTAGACTCGCCTCGGTTCTGATTGTATTTCGTCAATTTACACAAATGTGTAAGGACAGAGTCCTTACACAGATTAACCGCCGTTTCCTTCCCGCCTATAAATTGCCTCCTTCTCCAGGCTTTCTTCACACACACTACACTCTGCACTCTGCGTTTTCACTGCTTCAGTTTTTTTGATTTTTGCATACTACTGCACTGTTGTTGCTTTTCCAGTTCGAGAAATTAGAGCATCCTACAGGTTCGCCGAGTTCTTTACGTTGCTGTGCCGTTTCGTATGAACTGTAGCCGTTGTATCCTGGGAGACGTTTGTTGTTTCTGGTTGGGCACTTCGTACCGGAGCAAATTGTCTTAAGGACAGAGTCCTTAGACTCGCCTCGGTTCTGATTGTATTTCGTCAATTTACACAAATGCACACTGTACACTTTTTATGATTACAATTTATAACAGTAGATAGTATGAAGGTGGGGATTCTTTGGTAGTTTTTTTAATGAAATATATTGCTAGCCTTCTGTGTAAGTTGTGTTAGTGTATGTGCCCTAGGCCATGATTTAGATATTTATGTTATGCATTTATTATTAATAAAAGAGGTTTTATTATCATTATTGTTGGTTAGTATGTTACACAATTTTGATATATGTCCCTGATTCATTATTGTTATGGAGATAAAATAATTTATAATCAGTATGAGTATTGATTTGATAATCATGAGATGATTATGTGTATGGTGATACGAATCAATCTCATAGATACTTGTTAGAGAACAGTGTATCGGATAGACCCATCATGAGATTGCTACATGGATTAGCGTCATAAGTAAATCTCATGATAGTCATGTTTTAATCCTTTGACTTGAGATTGTCATAGTTTCCAACATAAGGACTATTATATTTTGACATGATTAAACGTTATCCGTAACTGGATAATAATAAAGGTCATGATTGAATGTGATAGAAATTATGTAGAGGATATTGAACAATCAAGATAGAATTTGTCCCTCTCTTTTGAGAGAGATATCTTTGGGCCCCTCGATTAGTGAGACTGTGAAATGCATGGCCGTGCTCAAATGAATTGATAGTGTGATCAATATCATTTGTTTTATCAGTCTACTTAGAGATCGAGTAATCATATGTTTGAACTATATAAGTATGACGCTGACCATGACTTATGTTCAAACTAGATATCGTGTGACAAAGGGATTAATGCATGTACTATTATTAGGCTAGTTGGACTTTACTCGTATTAATTGGGTAGTTGTAATGCATTGCTAGAGGCCAATTACGAATTATTGGTTTAATAGAGATTTAATCAACTGCCAATTAATATGGGCCTATCGGATCACACACAAGAATGCGTAAGGTTGAGATTAATAATATTAATAATATTAATATTGGATATTAATTATTATTATTATTATTAGTATCGTTTTTAATATTAATAATATTAATATTGGATATTAATTATTATTATTATTATTATTTTCGTTTTTTTGGTGATTATATATACATGTGTGTTATCGGATAATAACGAGAGAATCCATATCTGATATGGATTTTGAATATCCTGATAGAATCCGTATCTGATATGGATTTTGATTGGCATCAACTAATCCGATTAGGACTCGGATTTTGATGTCTACGTATGTGTATATATACTTGTGTATATCGTATACACTAGGCACACGAAAAATACACAGAGTCATCAAAGAAACCCTAGAGCCGTTTTTGTGAAAAACCGAGTTCTTCAGCCGCGCCGTTTGAAGAGCTAGCACTCCGGACGGAAGCGTTCGTGTGGATACCGACAGAGGGTGATCGTATTTTCGCACCTACTTCATCTGCGTAATTCGGATCTACAAAGGTAGTTTTCGAGTTTCTTTCATCGAATTAAACGAACAACATGAATCCTTGGTGGGAAATCGGAGATCAAGTTTTTGTTTTCCGCTGCGCGTTTTGCAGTGATCTCGGTTGATTTCCTAACAAGTTGCATAGAGTACTGGTCTTTAAAACTAATAAACTAACAGTTAATAATCAAGAACAGTACTGAATTTTGTAAAATCTGATGATTCCGTATTTTGAAGATATTTTCCAGCATTTTGGTGCCCTACATTTTTGTACAAACAAAGGAATGTGTCAAAAACTCCCTAGCAAATCTTGGTTTATGGATGGTTTGTTGAAGTCGTAATCATCCCTAAAATAAGTTAAAAAAAATGAGTTGTCAAGTGATTCTTACATGGTGTTGAGATTGCCTTTGTTCTTTTTCTTCCAAATTTGATGGAGGCATAAAAACAGGGGAAGGAATAGTACTTCCATGCAGACTTTAACGACTCTAATGTAGTTAAAGACACTTTTCATTAACTTTAGAATATGATAGAACAAAGCAAAATGACTTACTAAATTGGATGCGCTTCTTATATTGTGAAATAGCGGTTGATCGACATAGCTTGACGTATTTTTCATTACGGGTCATCAAGAAACAATTTCTACGTGTTTCTAACATATTTTTATAGTTGTGTACATCCGACCTCTCCATACCCCGCCATAAACGAGAGACTCTAAAGCAATAGGGTAATGATGTTGCGGTTGTCTACAATTATCCAGGGAAGAGAACTGTGACAACTTGATTTAATTTTTTTTAAAATATTCTTTCATTAAAAAGACTCAAACCTGAATATCTAAGATAGGATAAATGTTGTTTATTCAGAGGAAAAGACCAAAGAATTCATCTTATTCATGTCACCATTTCCATATCAAGTCTTAACTAATGTGATTATAAAGTATAGCCCTTGGGAGTAATACACAAGAAGGGTAGGTATAGATGCTTACTCAATTGTTATCAAAACTTGCATCATGCCTGGGAATCCCACAAGACATTGCCCTTCTTTCCTCCAATCCCATATGACTCTCACGTGTATCACCAAAAAAAATTATTCCCAATGCACGCATATTTCGTCCATTAGGTAAACGAATTCTCATTATCTATAATCCAAAACATCACCTGAATAGTTTAAAACTACCCATCTATATCCTCAAGATCCTCCAAAGATTTTCTTGATTACTGAAATCACAATACAGCATAAACATGAAACTTTGTAAAATAGTTGTGACTAGGGATGTTAACGAACCGAGTCGAACCAAATATTAGGTTCTCGAATTCGGATTCGTTTAGTTAACCGAACTATTCGGCTCGGTTTGTGTAGTTAAACGAACTTTAAAATTGATTCGAGTTCGGCTCGATAATCTTTTAACTGTTTAAACTAGCCGAACAATTCAAAAATAGTTCAGCTCGTTTTAGTAACGAATCCAAACAGCTGTTCGAATTCGACTCGTTTACCGACCATTACCGAACGAATACGAACCGAACTCAAACAGTTTGCGAACTGTTTGGTTCATTGAACAGCTCTAGTTGTGATTGAAATGATATAGTAATAAATATATATATAAGTGTCTAAAAATAATTTGCTACTTTTTAGGTAAGTGATTTATAACAAGATTCAAAAAGTTCAGAATTTTGATTTCATACCCTTTGTAGCATTATCAAGTTTAAATTCATACCTTGATTATATGGGTTTCACCGTTCCAGTCACAAAGAGATTCGTAGAAGATGTATATCCGGTCATTCAACTCTTCGTAGGTGAGAGGTCCATTACTTGGTGTTTAACCGTCGCATTTATAATTGGTATCACATATATGAATCGTGTGTGACGATATAAATTATGATCAACTTGCATATTTCTAAGCGTGAATGAAATTTTATCTCTAACGGTCTTCCTTGATTAGTGCTTTTCATTGTTTCCTTCAAGTTGAGTAGTGGAATCACCAATATCCAACTTATACAACGTTGAGTTAAGGATCCTCCTAGTGAATGCTTTTATGAGCACATCTGTTAAATGATCTTCGAATATTATTAACAAAAACTCGATGATGCCTTCTTCAAGTTTCTCTTTGATGAAGTGGAACTCCACTTCCACCTGCCTGGTTCGGATGGTCCACGATGGTCATGAAACAGTATAAATAAAGAAATGGAAATCACACATTGTTCTTCAAGGGACGAGGAGAGTTGGTGACCTGTTACCAAGTTGAACCGGGAATGTTAGATATAACCTATCATCTCAGTACCAACTAGGCCACGACTCATAAACAAATTTAAGTTATCTGATGTTACACAAGTGTCCATGAATAATAACGTGTATCTGAGTCATCTTAAACGACTGAATTGTGTTTGTGTTAAATTGACCTATCTAGCTCGCCAAAAAGAGTAATTTAACCGTTGCATCTATATTTGGTACCACATATATGGATCGTGTGTGACGATATAAATTATGATCAACTTGCATATTTCTAAGCGTGAATGAAATTTTATTACTATAAACCCTATTATTAGACACAACAATTATATTATAAAACTTTTCTTTATGTAAGTGGACGACATTGAAGCCATACAAGTCCAGATAAGGAGAAGATAAAGTTATGCATACAAAGGATTGAACAGGATAATGTGCATCAAATATTATATAGGAGTAAACTGTAATCACCAACTTCAACTACTGCATATCTGAACAGAGCTCAATACCCATAAATTTAATGCAATTTGGTTGTTGAAGGCTCCCCAACTTGGCAACTTGAGAGTGGAAACCAACCTCAAGAAAGACAACCTTGGCATTAGCATCTTTTGACAAAGTACCTCAAGAGGGGCCGTACTTTATAATATTGTCTGCAACTCCACTTCTCTGACCATCAAAAGCAGCCAAAAGCAAACAAAGATTTTATATTCTTGCATGGACCATTGATATAATTGAGACCCACAAAACCATTTACTCTCATTTTGCAACCTGGCGACAAAATGGATGAGTGTGATAGATTAGATTCGCATCACAAGTGACATCGACGCATATTGGTTACTAGCACGTCTCCTCCAGTTGGCAGTTCGAAACATATTTGCCTTATTAGGAAATTTATTTGGAGTGAAAAGATGAAATTTTTGGGCCTCCTATTTTCTAAGTTGAGCTATATAGAAAAAGCAAATCAGCATTAATCAACGCCTTATTGAGTATCAAGACATGGATTCAGGTCTTTCACAAGGTGTCGGTCAAAGTCTAAAAACATATGATACAGACCATCTATACTGCGGTTATCTAAACTCGAATTTGTGTCATTTTGAATGCAATCTGACATTCGACACGAGCTAAGATACGTAATGGAGGCTATTTGAAAGTTTATTTGTCTAGATAGAGTAGGTCTCTAAGTCGTGACACCTAAGATGTATCCTGACACCTAAGATGTATCCTAACACCTAACCGCTAAATACATATCTTGTTGGAAAATTTGGCTCGATATGGTACCAAACATGAACAAGAGATATTCAAATGAAATCTCTTTATGACATGAATTTGACGTTCAATAATATGACTAAGAACATCATACAACGGGGGTCTGGTATTTGAAGAATATGAATGAATTTAGTGACAATAAACATATGCAACCAGCAACTATGTGATAGTCAAAGATGCTGGAATAAAGAAATCAACAATATTATAACGCTTGACAGAAGGACAAATAGAAGAATAAAGCCGAGACGAGACTCGAGATGTCTCTGAACTTAAAGCAATTTTGCCTTCACCATTGAGCAAGGTGAACTTCAGACAAATGCTTCCCAGCATATAAGGGTTACTTTCTTTTGGTTGCTCTCCAAGAGAAAGTTTGAACTTGCCCTTAGAAGTGATTGTTGTTAGAGGAAGGAAGCGAAGAAAGGGAGAGGATAAATTTCCTGCAGAAATTCTCTAAGGTTTCATCACCTTCAAGTGGTTTTCTCCATCTCTATCTTTAACATGTCAAAGCCTTCTTTATATAGGCTTCAAGTGGTTAATCAACACCTTAAAGACACATTTCTGCAGATAATTTAACCTCCAAGTTGGTTGGTAATCGTTGGTTATCATTCTAATTGAAAGGAGATGTCATTTGGAGGAGAAGATGCTTCTTTTGTGAACAGTCGGGTCACATTAGGCGCCTAATGTCACTTCGAACGACTGTACAAAATGACATCGAACGATTGTACAAAATGACATAGGAGCTTCATGTGACATCGAACGACCCATTAGGCGCCTAATGTCACTTCGAACAACTGTACAAAATGACATTAGGCGCTTCATGTAACATTGAACGACTGTACAAAATCACACTAGGCGCTTCATGTGACATTGAACGCCTACAAGGCGTTCGAAGTGTTCTGGAAGTGTCCCCGAACACTTTGAACGCCACATGAGGCGCTTCAAGTGTTCTGGAAGTGTTCCAGAACACTTCGAACGCCTACATTAGGCGCTTAAAGTGTTTGGAACACCCCCATTTCCTTCCATTGTTCATAAAACACTCCAAACTTCATCCAATCTCCTATCAAAAGGTTACATAACATTATACAAGGTTGAATCACAAGATTTAAAGTACTTTTAAGTACTTTTTCCAACAATCCCCCACATGATCCAATCTTGTATAGTCACATATCCAAACGATAACAAACTAACTTCTGTAACAACAATGCGAAGATAATGACACATAACGGATACGATGACTTGTGGTCTTGAATCGCCGGTAGTACAAGTGGAGTTATATAAACGAGAATAGGATGAACTTCGTCTTGAATCATATTCTACTATTGTTTATATGAACAGCCACGAGACATGTCATTATCTCCTCACTTCACCAAGTTCGCGGTGTGGTGCGAAATCGGCCATGCACCTATGCCAGGGTTCATAAGCACTCTAGAGAGTTTTCCAGGCTCTCACAGGAAGCGGCACCACCTCCATACTTATATAGGTGAAATTCATCAAGTGTGTACTGCTCACACTACCATTCAACATGGCTATGAATTTTCATTAAGAGATTCTCGAAATCTCACCCTCAATTCTTGCAGCAAGTACTATCTTCAACAACACCATAGGGAGAGACAACGTTGATAGTACTGAATAGAACTCTTTTGTGACTTGTTTTTACCACATTGAACTCCGTTCGTAGGATCTCTACTAATAGCGAGTTGGGTTCCCGCCACATAGAGCTCTCAACAACTGGAAAGTCTCATCCCCCTCGATGTTACTGTGGGTCTCTCTCATAGACCTTGCATTGACTATGTTTTACCCAAGGAAGCTCATGATAGTGCACAATCTCATGAGAAATCCTTTCAGTGATTTTCTTTAACAAATCACTCAACATAATAAGATGATTTTTCAACAAGCAAATCACCAAACTTAAGATGATTTTCAACAAGTAAATCATCAAACTTAAGATAATTTTTCGGTCAAATAAATCATCAAACTTAGATGATTCACTACCAAGCAAATTATCAAACTTAGGATGATTTTTGTCAAGCAAATCATCAAACTTAGGATAATTTTTATCAAGCAGATCATCAAACTTGGGATGATTTTTATCAAGCAAATCATCAAACTTGTTTTTACAAACTATCTCTTACAAGCATGTTCAATAGTATCATGAACATCTTTATCCAAGAATCAGTTTTATCAACAACAAATAGCCAAGCTCGATGAACTCATCAAAACATCATACCAGTTAACTACATTCACATGCTTGCAACTATGCTTCGATCATCACAATTCATTATCATCATCAACTTGCAATATAAGCATCAAGCAAGTTTAACAAGTTTACAAACACGTGACCTTTTTGATTACCAAGCCTCATAAATATTATCATGGTGCGTCATAAACAGCAAGCAAGCCTATCATCCTTATAGACTTGGAGCATTAATCATCAAACAACTAGAACAACACAATGACCATTACTTTGGCGTTTAAACAACACAAAAGTTATTTACATGCTCAACATTCACATGTTATAATAACTTTGTTCTTAAATGAAAGTACTAAAGGGCTAAACCCCCACATTTCAAAACCCCCACAATTCACCTCAATCTATGTTAATCACATACCACACTTTTATTCATCATCAACAATTACTACAACGTTCATCTTTAACTGATCACAAATTATCAGACAACTAGCTATGATATAGATTAATTCAAAATGCTTCCAACAATGACCATAGACTAGACGCTCTATGTCACTTTGGAGTAAACTCCAACAATCTTCTTATGAACCAAGATTCATAAGAGACTAGCACTTTTGACCTTTCAATTATACCATAGTTTCAGCAGTGTGGTTTTTCAAAAACTAACAACTAAAACTAAAAATCCAACATTCATGATTTCTAGGTTTTTGTTTTCACATAGCACATTAGCTAGTTTTACCACAGAGAGCAAATGGCTAAGACTAGAAAATTTTATTTTCGTAAGTCTATCTTCATCACAAACAACTAGTCTCAGTCAACCCATTTTCAACAATAAACTTTATTCATAAAGAATGAAAGCAATCTATCTAATCTTTCCTTCTTAGATTTCTTATTATTTACTATAGAATGCTTTTATTATACACCAGCAGCATGCTTTGCATTTCAAATTCTAGGCATATTTTTCGTTTTATGAAACTCTAAGTTGAAATGCAAAATAAATTACACACGTTAATACAAATATTTAACACCATATTTAAATGGAATTAAATACATGCGTCTGTTTCTTCACAATCATACAAAACATATTTCTTATGTCTTAGTATTTTCCTTCATTTTCTCAACAGATTAGCAAGACTCATGTTCTTGTCTCTCACCATGCATAATACATGAAACGGTTTCACATAAACTAGATGCAAATCTATTAAGACTCATAATTCATATATACAACACAAAACAAACATTAAAACTCTGGTTTGATAGTAACTCAAAAATCATTCTTACATGTGTAAGAATATCACACATATTGCCAACTCCAGTTTTTATAGACAAAGTTAACTTTAAGTGCACTTTCTACTATCCAAAGTATTGGATTTACAGTGCATCATTAAAGAAACTAAGCTATTTCTCTACTGGTTGCAATAAACTTGATAGACATAATCTATCATTCTTCCCGAGAAACTATCAATAATATTACCTCATAGAAGACCGTTCTGATCTCCTTATCATCCATCATGTTGATACTCCAAGAAACTTCTCCTCTTAATCTGCCACCAACAATTATGTTGGTAATTCTCTTGTTTTTTTTTTGTATCCTTGAACTTTCGTTGGTTGACACCAAATAAACTCTATTCTTGTAATTCTTGTTTCCATGTGTATGCCGCTATCTCCACCTTGTTACCCTTCATTTTCCATCATAGTGTAGGAGTTGCCTATCCATGTCCTTCTATGGAATTTCTTCAGTTGACGTCGAGCATGAAGCCAAGTGAACGCCACATACACCCACAGGCCGACGGAAATTGAAATAACATTACATTCATCCCATTATGGAAATAATGATTTTCTAATATATTTTTATACGTGATTCAACCCCCACACTTTGAGAAATCCAAGAACTGTTTGGGAACCATATCAACTAAAATTGCTTTAAGACTGTTGGAAAATTTGGCTCGATATGGTACCAAACATGAACAAGAGATATTCAAATGAAATCTCTTTATGACATGAATTTGACGTTCAATAATATGACTAAGAACATCATACAACGGGGGTCTGGTATTTGAAGAATATGAC
>AP025062.1:3607211-3689619 GCA_036186865.1 Eustoma russellianum
TTCAATAATATGACTAAGAACATCATACAACGGGGGTCTGGTATTTGAAGAATATGAATGAATTTAGTGACAATAAACATATGCAACCAGCAACTATGTGATAGTCAAAGATGCTGGAATAAAGAAATCAACAATATTATAACGCTTGACAGAAGGACAAATAGAAGAATAAAGCCGAGACGAGACTCGAGATGTCTCTGAACTTAAAGCAATTTTGCCTTCACCATTGAGCAAGGTGAACTTCAGACAAATGCTTCCCAGCATATAACGGCTTACTTTCTTTTGGTTGCTCTCCAAGAGAAAGTTTGAACTTGCCCTTAGAAGTGATTGTTGTTAGAGGAAGGAAGAGAAGAAAGGGAGAGGATAAATTTCCTGCAGAAATTCTCTAAGGTTTCATCACCTTCAAGTGGTTTTCTCCATCTCTATCTTTAACATGTCAAAGCCTTCTTTATATAGGCTTCAAGTGGTTAATCAACACCTTAAAGACACATTTCTGCAGATAATTTAACCTCCAAGTTGGTTGGTAATCGTTGGTTATCATTCTAATTGAAAGGAGATGTCATTTGGAGGAGAAGATGCTTCTTTTGTGAACAGTCGGGTCACATTAGGCGCCTAATGTCACTTCGAACGACTGTACAAAATGACATCGAACGACTGTACAAAATGACATAGGAGCTTCATGTGACATCGAACGACCCATTAGGCGCCTAATGTCACTTCGAACGACTGTACAAAATGACATTAGGCGCTTCATGTAACATTGAACGACTGTACAAAATCACATTAGGCGCTTCATGTGACATTGAACGCCTACAAGGCGTTCGAAGTGTTCTGGAAGTGTCCCCGAACACTTTGAACGCCACATGAGGCGCTTCAAGTGTTCTTCGAACGCCTACATTAGGCGCTTAAAGTGTTTGGAACACCCCCATTTCCTTCCATTGTTCATAAAATACTCCAAACTTCATCCAATCTCCTATCAAAAGGTTACATAACATTATACAAGGTTGAATCACAAGATTTAAAGTACTTTTAAGTACTTTTCCCAACATATCTAACTGATTTGTTTCGTGGCCGTAGTAATAAATCTCTATAGTTACGTAGAGTTCATCCGAATAGGTTTAGAAATCCTAAAGACTTTCTCATAAACCTACGTAGTATCTTTAAATTTTTTCATATCTTTAGTGGCAATATAACGAACCGAGCCAATTCGAATATCAAATTTTTGGATTTGGTTTCGTTTAGCTAAACGAACTGTTTGGCTCGGTTCGTTTAGCGAAACATGCAATAAAATTAGTTTGAGTTCAGCTCGATAACGCTATAACTATTTAAACGATCCGAACAGTTCACGAACAGTTCAGTTCGCTTAACTGAACAAACCCAAATTGGTGTTTGAATTAAGCTCATTTAAGTAAAATTAATAAACGAGCTCGAACTAATATGAATCGAACTCGAACAGTTATCAAAGTTTTGATATGTATAAATCTATAGGGGTAGCAAGTATATATAAATGCAAAGATTAGATATAGATTGATACATTTATTTAAAAAAACGAAATCTGCTTGTTTAGCTTTTTGTCACGTCCTGCTTTGTCCCATCTACATAATACATATACATATAGGTTTTGACTTGTAAATAGGGATCCATTCAGCTGGCCACAAACAAGTGCCCTCCTAATTTGACGGAACGTGATTGTAACGTGGTACCATGTTTATTAATGATACTATAACATCTGGACAATAGTATAACTATTTCTTTTCTTTTTTGCCCCACAAGTTACATTTTTATTGTTTCAATGCTAGTTACATGGGTTTAAATTTTTCTAAAAAAAAGTTACTTCTCATGCATTTTACATTTTTATTTGGCAGGTACGTCGGTTTTTCCATGGTAAATGGAGTAAAGGACACATTATTCCTTATCTTTAGAATATGATGTAATAAAACAAAATGACTAACTAAATTGATTGTGCTTTTTATATTGCGAAGTAGCAGTTGTTCGACACAGTTTGACGCAATTTTCACTATGGGTCATGGGAAAACAACCTCTGTGTGTTTCTAACACATAAGTATGGTTGCATATAACCCTCTCATACCTCGTCATAAACGGGAGCATCTAATAAGACAATGTGTATTGTTGTTGTTGTATTTGGCATGTACGTCGGCTCTCTTAATAATATGTAACTTTCTAACATATGTACAAGAAAACAAGCAATTACTCCTTTCATGCATATCGCACTTTTATTAGCCTGATGCGTGTTTATTAATAGTGCAAATATACAAACATTTTCTTTATAACGCATATTACTCTTTTATAAGTTCAATTCAACAATGAATCATGACTGCCGACCTCCTTTTGTGGAAGCATATGAAAGAGTCACCCAGTGGATTCTGCTTGTGCATGCAATTCATTTTCACACCATTGGAGTGGGACGTATCAAGAATTTAGAAAATAATACACCCACTGTGCCAAAGTGTATGCATATACAAATAAGCTTTGCCTTCCCTTATTTGGCAAGGTCGGAACAGATATATTTTTGAAAGAGATTCATTTGTATCTAGAGATGTAGCACATAGAATATGCACTCATGTATATAGAGTGATGTATAAGCTCTACTCACATATCTTAGACATAGGCGCTGCTCATATGGTTTATGATTTTTATACATTACTAAATAGAATATGTAGGTTGGCTTGTGGATCTACAAGTAGGACTATTGTATGGGTCACATCTCCTTGATGTCTTGATTTCTCTAGCTAATATTATCATTTTAACCAAAAATATAGTCACCTCAAGAGACAACGGGCTATTGTATGTGTCGCATCTCCTTGATGTCTTGAGTGGTGTTTGACTTCAGTTAATTAGGCCACCGCATGGGGAAAAAATCTAGGTTTTGTGCATGAGGTGTTGTAGCTGGACTCAATTTTGTCACGATTCATGCAAACCTAGTCAAATTGTACAGTTTCTCAAACATTTTGCCGACAAAGATTGGTCTAATTGTCAAAACCGGAGACCACCGCGGCTCCTCTCTTCTCGAAAATCAATACATTCCTTATTAGTGTATGAACAGCTATTTCTTAAGCATAAGTTGAGGTTCGGCCTCAATAAAAAAAATAAAATAGAGCACCTATCTAAGATTAAGATCTTATGTTCAGTTATACATAAATAAATGCAACTATTTTCTACTTTTGTCGTGGTAAACACCAATTTAATAGTGGTATACATATGTTTACATATGTTAAAAAACGGATTGAGGTATTGTTTGTCTGGCTCTCGGTTTTCCCAGACTCTAAAGATAGCTTTTGATTTCGTTGGGATATAACTAGACATGGTTGTTATTGTTGTTGTTAAACATCCATGATTTACTAGTCATGAATTTTGCCCATGAACAGTTGTTATTTGACACAATAAAGGGCGTTTCAGGTGCACTAGGTTTCCGCGTTTGCGCAAGGTCCGAGGAGAGTATGGATCGCTTTGCAATCTGATGTGCGCAGCTTTACTACACTTTTTTTGTGCAAGTGGCCGTTTTCGCGGCTCGAACCAGTGACCTCAATGTCACAAAACAGCAATCTTGCGATTGCTCCAAGACCCGCCCTCAGTTATTTGACACAATAGTTTGTCAAAATAGTGATTCACGACCAAATTCTAATAAACAATGTGTAAAATAATTTCATAAAATAGTGATTCACATAATTTAAGACCAAATTCTAATAAATAATATGTAAAATAATTTCACAATTTGATTTTAAGTAGGAGTTGACCAATTAAATGTTTGACCAAGTAAGACAATATTTTTGGAGCAGAGATAGTAGAGACTTACATAGAACTACATGCTATGAAATTGTATAGTTTTCATAAATCAGGATTTTGAATCGCATATGATATTAAAATTTACACAAATGTTCATCTTCACTTAAATAATTGAAAAACGAAAGGCTATATCCATCATCACTCATCAGAACACTGTGAGTTTAATAAGCTCTGATTTTTTAGTTATAAATACTTAATGATATTCTCTAACACCCCCAAGGCTATACACAGCGATTTTTTTTCAATTTTGCTAGTTTGTTTTATAAATCTAGTCAAATTATATGGAAATTTTATCTTAAGTTCAATGGATTAGATGATCCAAGATGTGTTGCTGCAAATTGAAATTTATCCAATATACTTGGTATTCAATTTGTGTATTTAGGACGTTTCCGATGCACTAGACTCCTTCGTTTACACAGAATTCAGGAAGGGGTCGGATCGCATACCAATATGATGTACACAACTTTACTTTATGAGGCTATTTCTGCTGATCGAACCTGTGACATCAATTTACACTTGGATCATGTAATTATAAAATAATCACGAAAATAACAGAAAAGCAATACGTGACGGAATTAAACTGGTCACACAAGTTACCGATATTTTCACATACGTAGCGACTCTAGTACAATCGCTTGAATCTAAAATTATGAAATTATTTTAGCACGAGTATAGTATAGTCTTCACGTATAACTCTATGTGTTAACAGAGATGTTCGATTTTGGAAGACAAAATCATAAAGTTGATATTTTCTAAGGTTTGTGATTAATCTTAGTCATGATGTCTTCTATAGAGCAAAGTTGACACTTAGAAGAGTTGATTAATCGTTAGAGATGGTTTAAAATCAAAAGTTCATTATCCTATAATTTTTCCATTCGAATACTTTATATGAGAGTTATCAATATTTATCCAATTTGTTTTTATCTAACAAAATGCTACCATTTCGATGTGTTTCAATTCTTCCGAACAAGAGAGATTTTATTTTGAATTCATTGTATTAATGCCACTTTCTACTCGCAGTATGTTCTTTTATGATCTCGACTTATGATTCAATTGCCATGTATTTAGCTATGGACTAATTTGACTAAATGCCACCAATTAACCTACCACCAAATCTTAGGGGTGTACATGCTTTTTAAAAACCGGCCGAACCGCACCAAATCGGCCAAAGCAAACCGTAAAAAACCAAACCACGGTTTTATGGTCGGTTTAATAAATGCTAAAAAACGGACTGTATCATTTGGTCCGGTTTCTGGTTTTAAGAATTTCAAACCGTATAAACCGGACAATACCGGTTATATATATATATATATATATATATATATATATATATATATATATATATATATATATATTTGATTATACATTATATATTTAATTATATTTTATACATTATAGTAGTATTTTAGTTATTTGTTTATATTGTTTGTGAGTTTGTTTTTTATTGGATGTTTATAACTTGGGAAGGAAAAACTCAGTTGATTAATCATTTTTCGGTGAACAAAGGTTGGTACCCAGTGGATTTGTCTGGTTATACCTAAGAAAATATTAGTTTTTTCTTTGATTTATTTCTCCTCGTTTAATTACTTCTGTGATTTTTACTAATTCTTAGTGTATAATTATTTTCACACATTGTTTATCATCCCGTAAAATTATGAAAGAATTGAAATTTTGTTACTTGGATGATTATTTTGTATGCAAATAATGTGATTACGTGATTGAGTATCAAGGATACTTGGATGATTTTTCGATTAAACTACTCTATCACCTTAATCCATCCTTTTGTTGAGGGTCAGGTACTTTGTGTAATTTATTATAGTATGAGTTTCTTGCCAAGACATGATAAATTAAGGTATAATAATATTCTATGATAAATTAAGGTATAGTAGTATTCTAATAAGGGTGTATAGTTTCATTTTTAGTTTGAAAAAAAATCCTACCGGAAGAAAACTTGTCCTCAATTTTGATTATGAATTTTGACTTTTTTAATCAACGTTATCAATGCTTCATGTGAATAAAACTGGAAAAAATCGAAACCAAACCGGACTAGACCGGACCGGTCAAACGGTTTGTTGACTGGTTTGGTCTGGTTTTCGGTTTTCTATTTTCCAAACCGTAACAAACGGTTTGGTCCGTAAGATTCTCAAAAACCAGCCGAACCGGACCATGTACACCCCTAACAAATCTACTTGTTACAAATAAGATCTTATTATTGCATCGAAACATATAAACGTTGACTAATTTGACTAACATTGAACTTGGTAAGCCCAAATCATGGAACGTCTTGTCCCATTGAGATGGCCAACGACACTAAGGAACAAAACCGGAAGCCCAATACATTAAACATAAGGCCCATGACGGAGAAGTTGTCGGCCTTACTGCAAGGTTGGGAAGAGCAGTCCAATAGCCCATAATCGTGTCCATCACTCGTGTGATAACGTTTCCACATAATTATAAAAAATATTTGTAAAAACAATTAGTTCATCATGTATGGTAAACAATTACCCCATATCAAATACTTTATAGCAACAATTCTGATGTTCTTTACGAAAAATTCTCATTGTTTTCAATTCGTTTAAGTTTACTTCTAATAAGCTTCTATCCAAAAAAAAAAAAAAGTATACTTCTAAGCTTTATCACTTAAATTGACATGGTCAGCAGTTGATATTGTTTGCAAATGAACCTTTCTAGTGAGAATAGAAGTTCAACGATCGTTTTACACTCTTTTCCACCGGCAAAAATGGTTAATTTATAGAGTTCTGTTATTTAATGAAAGTTTACACCAAAGACTAAAATTGCCAATCGAAGTGGCATAACCGAATAATCAATACATGCGCTATTCATATAATGCATCTTTGTTCACTTTGATTTATAAAAAGGTTAGGTTCAAATTTCGTTTACAGCATTTTTTTCCAGCAAAATCTCATTATATTCTTCTCACATATGATTTATAATTCCACTTGTAAGTATAAATCTTGTTAAGCAAGGTGGTATTGCTCTAAAGAGCGAAATCTTAGCAGACGTTTAGTTGATGGATTTCAGAATTATTTGTCTTTGTTTAAAAGGTATGAAAATTAATTTATGGGTATAAAAACCCTTTCAAACTCATAGATTGATATCCGAGTGAAAATGATATCAAAATCCCTCCAAATCTATAGATTAATATCCGAGTGCAACCGTAGGTATCAAAACTCATTCTTCTATTCCGGGGCACCATAACGTGCCGCCACCTTTCCACAACGTGCTGGCACTGAGCCACCTCGCGTCGCCATGCGTCACCGTGTGCCACCACCTCGCCACCATCGCCCTGACACGACCCTTTTCCGCCCCGCCTCGTTACCATTGTGTCCCACCACGTGCTACCACTATGCTACCATCGTGTGCCACCATCACAGCAACTCTGTGTGTGTGTGTACGCGCTTTAATTCTCATTCCCTCTCATAAGAGTTCCAAAGAGTATGTATGGTATCGATACTAATTCCGGCTTCTATATGAAACGAATATGAGTTTACAGTTCAAACCTATTCCGATTCTAGCATTTATCATTCCGATTTCGACGCACTTTATTGTAATTTCTTATTATAAGTATTCTTAACGGATGATTTATAAGTCTACTTGCTTGCATGTATAAATCTTGAGTGAGATGGTATCGTCCTAAAGGTGAAATTGAAAGACTTTTCATATCCTAGTCTTTTTATTTCTACATTTAACGAGAGCATACCATCTATACAGAGACTAGTAATGTTGTTGTTTTGTGAACTAAAGATCAGGCGTTCGGACTGTGGAAACAAACTTTTACATAAAATGTAGGTAAAATCACATATGTCAATTAACAAAGCGATTATGACTCTACGCAAATGCGAGAATCTAATGAACTCGGAACGTCCTTTTATACCATCTATATAGAATAGATAGATCTAAAGAAATAAATCTGGACTGATTAAGCAAAAGCCCAAATTTTAAGACTAAACTGGTCAGCTTCCAAAAAACCATTGCCGCGGCGGAATTCCTAAACCCTATAATCGGAGCTTCCTATAAAGTCCTAAACCACACACAAGATCTATGAAGGACGCAATATTCGGCCGCGCCGTTTTGTATTTCAACAGCCGATTTCGAATTGACGATTGGAATCGTAAACCTTCTCCTTGTTTACTCGTTAGTTTTTTGGTGTAATTTGATATCTGAATATGCAAAACTTCCTCCTGAGGCGTTGCGTTCGTCGATTGGAATCGTAAACTTTCTCTTTTCCCTTCTCTTTGCTTTATGAAATTTGCCTCCTGAGGCGTTGCGTTCGTCGTAGCTTTTCCCGGCGGCCGCGTCAATGGAAGCATAGATTGAAATAATCAAATCCGACACCTTTGATTTCAAGCTAGTTGCACTGGCAGTGCTCCGAATTGCAATTAGCTTTCTTACTGGCTGGTTTTGGTATATTATCTCCAATTCTTTAAGAAAATGATATTTTCTTTCGGATGTTGCTTCTAAACGGTGAACTCCCCGTTAATATAAAGGAGAAGTTCAAGTTTCCCGAAGCATAAATCAATTATGGTCAGTATTAAACAGCGCGATGTTCTCCTTTGTGGCTTCGCGTTACCTGTCTCCTGCTACATTTATTTGATTGCATTTCCAGCTTATTCATCTGGGTTTTTAGCATGGGTTTTCCTCCTATTTCCAGTCTTTTTGTGTTGTGTTTTCATTGTCTTGTTATTTTTCTTCAACTATAAAAATTTTCATCAAAAGCATGAACCTTGGGTTCATAAAAGAAAACGATGGTTGATCGTTAATATACTGAAGAATCATAGTTTAACCTGATGTGTAAGGGCGTACCCGGACTCATGCGTTTGTACAGAGTTTGAGGATATGACGGATTGTTTTGCGGTCTGATATAACAACTTTATAGACGACTTGAAGACTTAGAACCTTAAAGTGACAAAGACAATTCGAATCTATGATCTTACACGACTTAGAATATGTGACCTCAAAGTGACAAAGACGGTTTGAATCTGCGACATTAAGATGACAAAGTAGAAACCTTCGAGGCTCGCCCTCTATAAAGCTGAATATTAGTAGTCCCAAATGTTACTGATCTTGACTCAGTAGTTAATCTCAGACTCAGTTGTTTCATGAGCATGATTTAAAAGAAACAGTGACAAGGATCAATTCTGGTGATATCGATCTAGAGAGCTGGTTTTTAGCTTGAGAACAAAGTATGACATGATCTACTAGTTGTTCTTATATGACATGATCTACTAGTTGTTCTTATAGTGATAGAGCAAACGCGAAGATGAGTGAATAACATACTAAAGTGGGTAAAGATGAAGGAGTATAAAAGAAAGGATTTGTATACCTTACCGATTAGGCAACATTTGAACTTTAAACTGTTGGAAAATGGTTTCACATAATAGTATTCAGACACCAACAACAACATTATCCCATTGTCTATTGTCTTATAGCTGCAAAGTCTATTGTCTTATAGGCACAAAGGATATAGAGTGATCGGAGGTAAGTAATCATACACATGTGTTAGAAAATCCCATTGTCTATTGACTTATAGGCACAAAGGGTATAGAGGGATCGGATGTAAGTAATCATACACATGTGTTAGAAACAAAAAATTAGATGATAAAATTATTTGGACAGGCAATGTCAGGCGGCTGCGGTGATTTGGTGTGTGGAGTTCGCGAAGCTGCTCGTTCAGCGCAATCACAAATCCGTCAGGGTAGACTACTCTGTCCTTCCAACGGTCGAACTGGCTCAACCATTGCAACAGAATCTCACCCCTGCGGTTGGCCATCTCATGGATCCTCTGCAGAAATCAGCCCACCCCTGCTCACCCCCATCATAGCTGAAAATGGTCATAATCTCTTGCATTACGGGATCATTCTCTACCGTCATGCCATGTTGAACCTTGGAGTTCCACATGCTCTCCCGCCTCACCCAAAATAACCATGTCATAGTAACATCTGCAAGGACATGGCTAAGGTTCTCTACTTGTATCACGGAGTTATTCCTCCGTACTCTCTTTCTGATTGCTCTTTCCTACGTAGAGCATGTCCAATGGACTACGTGCAGCATTTGTGACTTCTCTTGCTTTTGTGGTGAATTTCCTGATCCAGTCAATGTCCTCTCCTCCATACAAGCATATGTATCTGTTTTCCCCAGTCTGCAAAAGCAAATTTTTCGTCTTTGGATGTAATGAAATGCTTATAACTGTGTACAACAATAACAACGATCACACCCAGTATATCCCAACGACAACACAAGCTATCGTTAGGGTCTGGGGAGGGTGAGAGACAAGCAAACAATACCTCCATCACAAGGGATAGAGAGTTTGCTTCCAGTGAGACTCTCGGCTCTATATGTACATGCAAGGACATCACAATAATAGGAATATGTACTAGTGAAGCTATTTTATTAAACATATACAACAGTCTTCCGATATTAAAATAGTCATAATAGTGACCATGCACAAATAATTGAAAGAAAAAGACCGAAACAAAATATGCAAATTCAAATTAAAGTGTAAATACTATCTAATCCTTCTAAAGTGTCTTATATTCTGTCTACCCCTCCTTAACCTTAATCATCTGCCTTCATGATCATGTCCTCCGAGAGGTACAACTCTACTAAGTCATACATAATATACTCATGCCTAAAAACTTTATACCCCAAGGAAAATGTGTTGGTCGATGGAGTCGGCTAAAAGTCCAATCCTCCATGATTCATCTCTCCATAGCTCTTCTTCTTTTGCTTTAGTAAACGGAAAAGCAAAGTATCCCCTAACCCACATCATGTTCATGGGTAATGCATTGCGATTCGGTTCTTTTCCCTGTGTGTCCGATACTACAAGCTGATGTTTCTTTGTAAAGCCCCAAACCTCCTTGACGAATCTGATTACCGCAGGATCAAGCATCGTAGGATGAGCAACCGAGTATCAAGGCATGGAGCTTTCTACAAGCTCAAATTGCTTTTCCTTTGGCAACATGTTTTCTCCTCAATGCATCAAGGCTAGCCTGTAATTGAACACCAGATCAAACTGCAGTGTCTGGTTAGAGAAATTTGGTTCAGGGGTGGGGAGAAGTAGTTAAATCAAGTGATAAACCCGTCTTCTGTGAGTTCCATCGTACAGTGGGAGTTGGTCATCCTTCGAGTATATCAAGGATCGTAATGTCTTCATGTTATCTACGTGGAGTGCCTCAAACAGTCTGAGAAGTGCTAGGTGTTGGAAAAAGTACTTAAAAGTACTTTAAATCTTGTGATTCAACCTTGTATAATGTTATGTAACCTTTTGATAGGAGATTGGATGAAGTTTGGAGTGTTTTATGAACAATGGAAGGAAATGGGGGTGTTCCAAACACTTTAAGCGCCTAATGTAGGCGTTCGATGTGTTCGGGAACATTTCCAGAACACTTGAAGCGCTTCATGTGGCGTTCGAAGTGTTCGGGGACACTTTCAGAACACTTCGAACACCTTGTAGGCGTTCAATGTCACATGAAGCGCCTAATGTGATTTTGTACAGTCGTTCGAAGTGACATTAGGAGCCTAATGGGTCGTTCGATGTCACATGAAGCTCCTATGTCATTTTGTACAGTCGTTCGATGTCATTTTGTACAGTCGTTCGAAGTGACATTAGGCGTCTAATGGGTCGTTCGAAGTGACATTAGGCGCCTAATGTGACCTGACTGTTCACAAAAGATGCATCTTCTCCTCCAAATGACATCTCCTTTCATCTCTAACGTCCATGGCTGATCCTAGGGAGAAATAAGCTGCAGAAAAGGGTCTTTTAAAACCTCTTTTTGAAAACCAAAAGCCTATAAATATTGGGCTTTGATATCTTCAACATATACATGAAAAATACTTGAAAACTTGTGAAATTTTCTGCAGTACTTTTTCTCACATTCTCTCTACTTTCAATCTCTTCTACTATCAAGTTCAAACTCTCTCTAGTAGAGCAAACTAAAGAGAGTAAGCCGTTATATCTTGGGAAGCATTAGCCATTGCAGTCTACCTTGCTCACCGGTAGAGGCTAAATTGCTTTAAGGACAGAGTTATCCCGAAACTCGTCTCGGCTTTCATTGTCTTTCTTGTTTGGTTTTCTTGTGCCATATACATATATTTCCAACAATCTTAAAGCAATTTACTATGGCAACCAAGCAAGCTCTTCCGGATATGACAAAATTAGAGCCATTTGATGGCAAGTTCTACAAGAGATGGGCGGCCAAGGTGCTGTTTTTTCTCGAGATGCTCTCTGTTTCATACGTGCTCAAGATGGACAAACCTACAGATGAAACAGAGGCACGCAAGTATGATTCTAACAATACAACTTGCAGAGGTCATATTCTACACTTTTTGTCAAACTCATTGTTTGACATCTATGTCAAGTTTACTTCGGCTAAGGAGATATGGTCAGCACTTGAAAGCAAATATGGTGCTGAGGATGTAGGTAAGCGCAAATACGTGGTGAGCGAATTTTTGAAGTTCCAGATGGTTGATCATGTTTCAATCAATGATCAAATCCATCATTTCCAACAACTGGTGGATAATCTGGAACAAGAAGGAATCAAGATCGATGAGACCTTTCAGGCTGCAGCATTACTTGAGAAACTTCCTCCTTCTTGGAGCAAATACAAGAAGAGAGGAAAGCATGATGATGCCAAGTTGTCTCTAGATGCTGTAATCAAACACATACGCATCGAAGAGAACAACAGGATGGAAGATGAGTCTCACCGTGAAGAGGGCGTCAAAGCCAATTTTGTGGAGCATGCTGCGAAGAAGCCCAAGTTCCACAACAACAACGACGGCTACAACGGTGGAGGTAAAGGTAAGAAAGTTGCTGTGCAGGGCCACAACAAGATGAAAGGAGTATGCTGGGTGTGCGGAAAACCAGGACACCGAGCAGTCAACTGCAGGAAACGGAAGGGTCAGCCAAGCAACCAGGCGAATTTAATAGAGGCCAAGGGAGCAGCAAACGACATCATCGCAGCGGTCGTCTTAACAGAGGTAAACCTTGTTGGTGGCACTACGGAATGGGTGGTAGACACAGGTGCTACCAGGCACATTGCTACCAGTAAAGACCTATTTTCCGAATACAAGGAAATAGGCAGTGATGAACAGGTCTTCTTGGGAGATGCACATAGTACCCAAGTCCTCGGAAAGGGTAAGGTGCTTCTCAAGTTGACTTCTGGGAAGAGACTGGAGCTAAGCAATGTGTTGCATGTTCCTGCCATGCGTAGGAACTTGATCTCCGGAGTGCTGCTGAACAAGGCCAACATTAAACTTGTTCTTGAGTCTGATAAACTTGTCTTATCTAGAAATGGAGAGTTTGTTGGTAAGGGATTTTGTAATGGGGGGCTGCTTGTTCTTGACGCTATTTGTTTGTCTAACAATAAAGAAGCATCTAGTTCTGTTTACTTTACTGAGTCTCTTGATATGTGGCATGCTAGATTAGGACATGCAAACATAGGAATCATTAAGAAACTCAAAAACATGAATATGATTTCATATGATGGTGAGAATTTTGATAAATGTGAACATTGTGTTGAGGCTAAACATCATAAGAGACCATTTAAGAAAGTGGATAGAGTTTCTCAAAAACTTGGTTTGATCCATAGTGACTTAGGTGATTTTAAGAATCATATGAGTAAAGGCGGTAAAAGATATTATGTTACTTTTATTGATGATTACTCTAGATATGCTAAGGTATATCTGTTAAGTCATAAGGATGAGACTGAGTCTATGTTTATAAGTTACAAAAATGAAGTTGAAAATCAGTTAGATTTAAAGATCAAAAGGCTTAGGACTGATAGAGGTGGTGAATATAGTACAGATTCTTTACAAAGATTTTGTAAAGAAAATGGCATTATTCATGAGGTCACACCTCCGTATACACCTCAATCCAACGGAGTAGCCGAAAGAAAGAATAGAACACTCAAAAATATGATGAATGCCTTGTTGGTTAGTTCAGGATTGCCGGACAACTTGTGGGGGGAGGCAATCTTGACTGCTTGTCATATTTTGAACAGGTTACCTCATAAG
The DNA here is from genome assembly GCA_036186865.1 of Eustoma russellianum. NCBI lineage: Eukaryota > Viridiplantae > Streptophyta > Magnoliopsida > Gentianales > Gentianaceae > Eustoma > Eustoma russellianum. Next base: position 3,621,048 of record AP025062.1, read on the forward strand.
AAGTTAGATAAAACTCCTTATGAGTTATGGAAAGGCTATGCTCCTAACTTAAATTACTTGAAAGTGTGGGGGTGTCTAGCCAAAGTTGGCATTCCTGATTTTAAGAAAAGTAAAATCGGGTCTAAGACAAGAGATTGTGTGTTCATCGGGTATGCTCAAAATAGTGCAGCATATAGATTCATGACTATAGATAATAGTTCAATATTGGAATCTAAAGATGCTGAGTTTTTTGAGCATATATTTCCTATGAGCAAACAATCTATTGATGTGTCTAAATTTGAGACAGGTGAGTCAAGTAAATCCGTAGTTAAACAAGAGATTGATGAACCTAGACGAAGTAAGAGACAAAGAACAGAGAAGTCATTTGGAAGTGACTTCATAACAGCCTTCATTTTAGAGGATGATCCCAAAACTTACGGAGAAGCGATTAGATCGATAGATTCTAAATTTTGGAAGGAAGCCATAGATAGTGAACTTGAATCTATACTAAGTAACAATACTTGGGAGTTAGTGGACTTGCCTAGAGGGTGTAAACCTATCAGTTGTAAGTGGGTCTTTAGGAAGAAACTAAAGGCGGATGGAACAATTGATAAATTTAAGGCTAGGCTTGTCGCAAAAGGGTTCACACAACAAGAAGGTATAGACTTCTTTGACACTTACTCACCGGTTGCTAGGATCACTACGATTAGAGTCCTAGTAGCACTTGCCTCTATTCACAAGCTTGTTATTCACCAAATGGATGTGAAAACAGCATTCTTGAATGGGGACTTAAAAGAAGAGATCTATATGAAGCAACCGGAGGGTATGATAGTTAAAGGTCAAGAACACAAAGTGTGTAGGCTTAAGAAATCTTTGTATGGTCTTAAGCAAGCACCTAAACAATGGCACGAGAAGTTTGATAACGCATTAGTGTCTAATGGTTATATAGTAAATGAAAGTGACCGTTGTGTGTATAGTAAGTTTAATGATTGTGATGGTGTCATTATTTGTCTTTATGTTGATGATATGTTGATATTTGGAACCAACATAAATATTGTTAATGATACAAAATCATTGTTATCTACTTTGTTTGACATGAAAGATATGGGGAAGGCAGATTTGATTCTTGGACTTAAGTTAGTGGAGAAATGTGGGGGTTACCTACTTTCTCAAGAACACTATGTTGAGAAAATATTGAAAAAGTTTAATCATTATGATGTGAAACCAGTTAGTTCTCCTTATGATTCACATGTGACATTGACGAAGAATAAATTTGAAAGTGTGTCTCAATGTGAATATGCTAGAATAATTGGTAGTGTAATGTACTTGATGAATTGTACTAGACCCGACATTGCATACGCAGTAAATAGACTTGCAAGATATACTCATAATCCCAATGAGAAACATTGGTGTGCATTAAGACGGTTATTGAGATATCTTAAAGGTACAATGAATTTAGGACTCATGTTTAGTGGTTCACCCTCTGTTTTAGAAGGCTATTGTGATGCTAATTGGGTGTCAGATAATGATGAGATAAACTCCACTAGTGGATATGTGTTTACATTGGGTGGTGGAGCTATCTCTTGGAAATCATGTAAACAAACTTGTAGTGCCAAATCTACAATGGAGTCTGAATTTATTGCGTTAGAACTTGCTACTACAGAGGCTGAGTGGTTAAGGAATTTACTTGTTGATATTCCTTTGTGGTCTAAACCTATGCCTTCTGTATCTATTCATTGTGATTCTCAGGCTGCGATCGCACGTGCAAAGAACAAGATTTACAATGGGAAGAGCCGGCATATCCGTCTAAGGCACAATGTTGTGCGTGAGTTGATAAGTTCAGGGGTGGTAAACTTGGAGTTTGTAAGAACTAAGTTTAACCTTGCTGACCCCTTGACTAAAGGACTAAATAAGAAGTTGGTCTATGAAACATCGAGGGGGATGGGACTTATTCCATCTGTAGAGAATTCTTCATGACGGAAACCCAACCCACTATTAGTAGAGATCCTACAAACGGGGTTCAATGCGGTAAAAACAAGTCATGAAAGAGTTCTATGTTGCACTATCAAAGTGTTCCTCCCTAAGGTGTTGTTGTTGATAGTGCTCACTGTAAAAATTTGAGGGTGAGATTTTGAGAATCTCTTAATGAAAATTCATAGCCATGTTTTATGGTGGTGTGAACAGTGCACACTTGATGAATTTCACCTATATAAGTTTGGAAGTGGTGCCGCTTCCTGTGAGAGCTTGGAAAACTCTCTAGAGAGCTTATGAATCCCGAGATAGGTGCATGGCCAATATCGCACCAAAACAGCGAACTTGAAGAAGTAGATAATGATATGTCTTCTTGTTGTTCATATAAACAATAGTGGAGTAAGATTCAAGACGAAGTTCATCTTACTTCCGTTTATATAACTTAAGTTGTACTACCGGCGATTCAAGACCACAAGTCATCGTATCCGTTATGTGTCATTATCTTTGGTTGATAGTAGAGAGGTTGGTTTATGGTCGTTCGTTTGTGACTATACAAGATTGGATCATGTGGGGGATTGTTGGAAAAAGTACTTAAAAGTACTTTAAATCTTGTGATCCAACCTTGTATAATGTTATGTAACCTTTTGATAGGAGATTGGATGAAGTTTGGAGTGTTTTATGAACAATGGAAGGAAATGGGGGTGTTCCAAACACTTTAAGCGCCTAATGTAGGCGTTCGATGTGTTCGGGAACATTTCCAGAACACTTGAAGCGCTTCATGTGGCGTTCGAAGTGTTCGGGGACACTTTCAGAACACTTCGAACACCTTGTAGGCGTTCAATGTCACATGAAGCGCCTAATGTGATTTTGTACAGTCGTTCGAAGTGACATTAGGAGCCTAATGGGTCGTTCGATGTCACATGAAGCTCCTATGTCATTTTGTACAGTCGTTCGATGTCATTTTGTACAGTCGTTCGAAGTGACATTAGGCGTCTAATGGGTCGTTCGAAGTGACATTAGGCGCCTAATGTGACCTGACTGTTCACAAAAGATGCATCTTCTCCTCCAAATGACATCTCCTTTCATCTCTAACGTCCATGGCCGATCCTAGGGAGAAATAAGCTGCAGAAAAGGGTCTTTTAAAACCTCTTTTTGAAAACCAAAAGCCTATAAATATTGGGCTTTGATATCTTCAACATATACATGAAAAATACTTGAAAACTTGTGAAATTTTCTGCAGTACTTTTTCTCACATTCTCTCTACTTTCAATCTCTTCTACTATCAAGTTCAAACTCTCTCTAGTAGAGCAAACTAAAGAGAGTAAGCCGTTATATCTTGGGAAGCATTAGCCATTGCAGTCTACCTTGCTCACCGGTAGAGGCTAAATTGCTTTAAGGACAGAGTTATCCCGAAACTCGTCTCGGCTTTCATTGTCTTTCTTGTTTGGTTTTCTTGTGCCATATACATATATTTCCAACAATAGGAACGCATCATTTTGTCTTTTCGCCTCTGTCATGAAATCGCATTAAGAAGATTGAACGCCTGTTTCATCAAACATTTAATGAATTTTTTTTCTCTTATTTGTTTCTTTCTTTTTAATTCCATTTCCAATCAAGAACATACTATTTTTTGATTTTGAAATCAATCAATCAATCATACCTAGTACGTCCCAATGGCATCAAAAGATACCGTTAGAGTCTGAGGAGTGTGAACGGCAGAGAAACAATACATATATCCTAAATGATAGAGAGTTTACTTCCAGTGAGACCCTCGGCTCTAAAGGTAGTTGCATAGATGACAATTTTTTGACTTTGAAATATGATGTAAAATTGGTTGCGCTTTTTATATTGTGAAGTAGCAGTTGATCGACACAGTTTGAAACAATTTTAATTGTGTGTTGTCGGAAAACGACATGTGTGTTTCTAGCACATGTGTATGGTTGCGTACATCCAACCCTCCATACCCCGCTATAGGCAGAAGCCTCTAAGACAATGGGGTAATATTGGTGTTGTATTTGTTTCTTTCTTTTCGGATGGACTCATGATTTACTATAACGAATTGCTTTTGACGGGTTGGGATCTCCTAACCCCACTTCCATCACCCACTTTGTGACCATGCGACACGTGGCAGTAAAGAGGGGTGGTGAAGCTAGATGCGGGTGACCCTCATATAGCCTCACTACTCCTCCTTGCTGTCACGTGTCGCGCGGTCACGCGTCACCGTATCCCATTTGCGGTGAGGGGATCCTATCCCGTTTTTGACGTGCCTATTTTCTGGTGGCACAGTGCCATTTGCCTCTCCAGATGCTCTTTAATATTTGCAAGCTTATGAGCCAAACTAGACATCTCCCAAGCTTCAGCAGCAGTTGTAATATACCTGCTAGTCTGCTACGCAAAGAAACTCCGCTTTCCAGCAAATTTTCTTTATATGTGGAAAGCCTAACGGCCAAAACGTGCCAACTTGCAGTTAGTCAAAGCCTATCTAAGCCACATAGATCAGACTTAAATTTTGTCGAGATTGAAATAATTTACAATAACGTCAAATTTACAAGGTTGCTCTTTTTTTTATAGGAGACTTTCTGTCTTTAACGGTTTTATTTTTCAAATGTGTAATGGTTACTGTTTATTGATACATACAAAAATGTTACAAAAATCCCTAGTTATTAAGAACAAGCACGACCAAACCTGTGACCTAACATGAAGTGTGTCATCCTTAAACATCATACTAGTTGTCGTTAACTACATCCCGGCAGGTGAGAGATAATGAAACTTAACATGATCATTTTTTTTACATTGAGTACATACCTTTCACCATTATTCCCTATATTACATTGATAAATCATGCAGACCAACCATTATTATGTGAAAATAACTATTATACAAGTGGAACGATAAATCTCTATAAAAGTGGAAAGACCTTGTATTTGTAAAAGTTTGAATCCAAGGCAACTTTTTTACATGAACTGAACTATAAATAAAAACAAATAGACCTACAAATTAAATTATTTACACTACTTATTAATAATAAATTTGATGATTTTTTTGACATTATATAACTGATGATTAAAACAGTGATTTGTAGTTTTACTGAACAAGTTTAATAAGTATGCTTCTAAATTTCACCGAGTATTTTCTTATTAGTATTAGTATTATTATTTTTTCTTTATTTTAAATTTGTTTCGGTTTTCTTACCCTCCAAGCGCCTGCCCTTCGGTTCTGTAAAGCTTGTCGTCTACAGTCAAAGTTCGCTCGCTCGCTCTCCTCAGTTTCAATCCGACGGAGTGTTTCTCCCCAAATCTGTTGTTAATTGTCAGGTGAATTTTTGGCGTCTAACTATAACAAATTCATCGACTTAGTCGATTTCTGCGATTATATTTAGATAAATCCTTACCGAATAAATATTTTCTATCCTTTTACCTGTTAGGGTTTGAATCCGGTGTTAGCAATGGAAGGTCCTCCAAAAGGTGGGTTTAGTTTCGATTTATGCAAAAGGAACGATATGCTCTTGAAAAAGGGTCTGAAAGGTCCCTCCTTTCTGAAGACCGGCACCACCATCGTTGGATTGGTCTTTGAGGTATATATCAAACTTGGATAATTGGACCAGTAACATTTGTTTTACTCATATCTTCCTTTGGATCTTGTAGATGAATGTAAATTCCTGTGTATCTGTCTGAGTTGTATCTGGCAGTTTAAGGCCTCTCTCTCTCTCTCTCTCTCTCTCTCTCTCTCTCTCTCTCTCTCTCTCTCGGACTTCATGAATTAAGGTTTAGATATATGTGTGTGATTCTGAAGTCTGATTTTTTTCTCTTGGTAGCTTGAAAAGGGACATTGTAGTTATTTTGGGAATGTTTTAGGGAATGTGCTGCCTTTTTTTTTTTTTAAAAAAAAATGGTGGAGTTGGTGTGCAATTCTGGGTGATGGAGCTGTTGTGGGTCAGGGCAACTGATGAGTTCGGAGGATGGGAAACTGTGTCAGTATTTTGCTTAATTCTTCAAGGTTTTCTGGTTAAGTCTATAAATACACCAATCGTTGCATAAGTCATTCATTTAGTGTTGTGTTTAGTGTAGCTTATTTGGTTAAACTGTAGCTGAAGAGATTTAGATGAGGAAAAATTCCAGGAATCATTATGCTTTCTCCAGCTTGTACACTACCAAAAGATCGTCAGACAGTGGTGCAATAATGTCTTAGATGTCTTATCAGAATCATTTTCAAATGCACAGAAAGTGAGACGTTTTCAGCCATTTAGAGGTAAATTGCGGAACAAGATGGTGTCTTTGAATACCTGCCACCGATTTGTTCACCTGCTTGCCTTTGTAAAAGGTAGAACCATACAGAATAACCTCCTTCTTATGCATGAAATAGTGAAAAACTATAAGAGGACAGGGGGACCTAAGTGTTGTGCCATTAAAGTGGATATTCTGAAGGCATTTGACATTGTGAATTGGGCTTATCTAATGATGATTATGAAGAAAGTGAAATTCCTTGATAGGTACCTGAGTTGGATAAACCTGTGTATTTTCACTATCTTATTTTCCATGAAATTAAATGGTGCTTTAACATGTATGACTTGCCACTAGAGGTCTAAGACAAGGTGACCCCCCTCTTTTCTAGCCGCTTCCTACTTGTTATGGAAGGGTTTCACATAGCTTTTGAAACGGAAAATCTCCTCTTCCACTTCAGTTTCCATCCTAGATGTGAGCAAGTTGGCCTATCTTTGTCGGCTACTGATTTGTAAATTTGCCATTGGCCCATTTATAAAATTTAAATTACAAAAAAAATAAAAAAAGTTGGCCCATTTTTACTTACAAGAGAAAAAGATACCCTATCTTCATTAGTCTTTGCAGATGACCTGTTCATCCTTTCTAAGGCTGTTCCCCATTTCATTCATGTTAAAAAGTTAGCCTATCTTCATTCAGGTTATTAAAGATACCCTCGAGGAATTCCAAATGCTTTCTGATATAACCCAACTCATAGAAGTGTGAATTATATACCTCAGGTATTAACACCCAGTAGAAAGAGGTCTTAAGTAACATTTGGACTATGCTTCTTGGTACTCTCCCAATTGGGTACTTAGGATTTCCCTTATTATCAGGAAAAATCTCATACTATGACTGCAGCTCACTACTGGACATACTCTCAAGCAAGTTCAAAATTGGACTACTAAGAATCTATCTTTTGGAGGTAAAACTCCAATTGATAAACTCAGCCCTGATGGCAGTGTGTAGGTACTGGACAACATCGTACTTCCTACCTAAGAGAGTGATCAGGGAGATGGAGAAAATCTTAAAATGATTTTTTGTGTGGTGGTTCTAAGAGAGCTAAGGTAAATTGGTCAACTATTTGCAGCCAAAGGATAGAGGAAGTTTAGGTATATATGACTTGGGATCAGTCAATAATGCATATATCATGTAAGTGTATGGAATGTGTGTGAGCATAAAGAAAGGTTATGGGTTAAGTGAGTGCATAGTGTGATATTACGAAGGAAGTCCATATGGGAGGCTAAGCCAAAGCCTACAGATTATTGTCTATGGAAGAGAATATTGTGGATCAGAGATATATTCTCAAACTGTATTGGCAAGGAGATTTGGAATAGGCAGTTAACCTTCTTTTGGCATGTGGCACCTTTGGCGTGTTATGAGCATCAATCACCCGAAACTCATTAGGAAGCTGAATATGAGTGAGGAATCTAGGGTCTCAACCGTGCTACTTGGTAATTCATGGAGACTTCCATATGGAAGAGGCTGGGACAACCAAGTGGTCTTATTCAACCAAGCTTGTTGTGCAATTCAATTGAAACATGGAGAGGACCAATGGATTTGAAAACCAAATCTTGCCTTTTATGTGAAAAATACCACTTCTGCACTTCAACTTTCTTTGCTTTTGGTTTGAATAGGACAAAATTATCTGGTGTAATCATTTCTTTCCGCGATATGCAATTATGTATGGCTTGCATGTTGGAAGAGAATGAATACACTAGACAAACTACTTGACTGAGATTGATTCAAACCAATTCTGCTCATTATAAGGGAGAGTTAGTGAGGACCATGGGCACCTTTTCTTGCAATGCCGCCTACTTAGCTATGGTATGGAGCAAAATCATGAACAAGATGAACTACAGAGACTGGAGCAATGAGTGGCAGCAAACTACCCATTGACTCAACTTTAACAACACTTGGGCCTTGAAGTTTCAGAAAGATGTCGCTCATTTCAGATTTTCTGTAGTTATGTACTATATCTGGAGAGAGAAGAATAATAGGCTCCATCAGCAAATCGCCAAGGATCATGACATTATTATTAAAGAGATATTCTAGAATATATGCTACTATGTAGGCTCATGAGAAGGTACAAACGAAGGAAGCCAAGCTGGGAATCTGCATTGAGCTTGGGAGTTTCTATGAAATCTTTTCAGTTCTTGAAATGCCAGCCACAGTCATGTTCATGTCTGTTGGTCACATCCTCTGTTCTACCTGGACCATGGTGCATCTTCACTACCTGCTCAACTAGACTGGATTCTGCTCCAAAACAATCCTCTTTCTCTCTATTGGCGCTCTCAAGGTTGGCGGTGTGGGTTACTGCCTCAAGGTTTCCTCTACTGCTTGTTCTCCTTTCTTCTATTTGCAAGAGACGAACATGTTATGCCTATGTTTTATCGGATGGACTATCCTATGACCTTATTCTATGGCCTGGACTTTTCCTGGCAGCATTATGTTGGGCATTCTGGCGGGGAATTAAGGACTTCTGGGACCTGGTCCAAACTTCTTAATGTCCCAGTTTTTTCTTCTCTTTATGGTCCCTTTCTATCTTCTCTTTATGGTCCCTTTCTATGTTATTTCAAGGATGTGAGTAGACTAGCTTTAGTATTGGGGGTTTATTGTTGTAAGGCACCTTAGTTTGTGCAAGTTATACTTGTTGTCTTTAGAGCAACTATTTTGTACAGGTTGGCAGCTAGATTTCCTTGTATTTTGCGTATCATTGGCTTATACTTGGCTGACGTTGCCATCTTCGAGCAATTTTTTCTAAAAGTTAGCATTAGATATTGGATAGCTCTTTGTAAGCCACGTGTTGATGTTAAAGCTAAGCAGTTGTTCCTTATGTTAAGCAACACATTTGTAAATGTGTCATTTTGGCGTTTATATGAAATTTTACTACAACAACAGCAACATTACCCCATTGCCTTAGAGGCTCGGGGGTCGGATGAACCATACCCATGTGTTAGAAACACATAGAGGTTGTTTCCCGATGACCCATAATGATGCGTCAAGTTATGTCGATCAACTGCTACTTCACAATATAAGAAGCGCAACCAATTTAGTGAGTCAGTTTGCTTTATTCCATCATATTCCAAAGTCAAGGAAGAATGTGTCATTGACTCCATTGGAAGTGTAAATGAACCATTTTGCTTTATATGAAATTTTATTGAAAAAAATAAAAAGAAATTACTTAACAAGAAGTGCACCAAATACTTCGTTTCCATTGTAGATTTACTTTCTGAAAAGTGTAAATGGACCATTTTCCTGAGCGTCATATCTATATCTAAAACATAGTGAATGGATAAGAACGGCCCTCATCCAACGTAGTGAAAATTTAGTCAAAGGTTCTTGTTTCAGTAGAATTCCCACTGAGCTATTCTTAACTTCAGTCTGCTCTAAACATCTATATAAATGTTTATGTCAATTAAACTGTTGACATTGGACCTTAAAAATACAGCAGACCAGGGTTGTCCCAGAAGATTTGAATGCTTTTGGAATTACTTTCTATGACTCTCTTTAATATACTCTGATACACGTGTTTCCTACATCATGTTGGAGGACTCTTTCCAGATTTTACTAATTGCCTGATTTGATTGGCGACTACTTTATATTTTTCAGGATGGTGTCATTCTTGGGGCTGACACACGAGCAACTGAAGGTCCTATAGTTGCAGATAGAACTGTGAGAAAATACACTACATTGCACCAAACATTTATTGTTGTGGGGCTGGAACTGCTGCGGATACAGAGGCAGTGACAGGTAATAAAATAAACATTTCTTTGATGCAACAAGTGGCAAAATCGTTTGTTGTTTGAAGGTGTCATGCTCATTGAACCATGGAGGAAGTTCTCTCACCCCCCCCCCCCCCCCCCCGGCAAAAAAAAAAAAAAACCTTTGCCCTTCCTTTCTTTTCTTTCTGAAACATTTTTGGATTGTCCTTGTATCTGGAATTTAACCTCTTTTAAATCTGACAATTGCATTTTTTAGATATGGTTAGCTCACAACTCACTCTGCATCGGTACTATACTGGTCGTGACTCCAGGGTAGTCACAGCACTGAGTATGCTGAAATCGCACCTCTTTAGGTGAGTTTATATAGGGGTGGCTCTTTAACCTAGTTAGTTACTTGAACTTACCATCTCATAACTTTGAAAAGCGTAATTTTGTGGTGAATAATTTAGTTACCAGGGTCATGTTTCAGCCGCCTTGGTGTTGGGCGGAGTTGATATCAGTGGCCCACACTTGCATACGGTGAGTCACTGCATTTAGTGTGTTCAAAAAAATTATTTTGTCTTGTCTTATTCTCATTGTTAAATATTTATTTATCAGATATATCCCCATGGATCCACGGATACACTGCCATATGCTACAATGGGCTCTGGATCTCTTGCTGCAATGGCAGTATTTGAGTCCAAGTATCGTGAGAAACTGTCGGTAAGTTAAATTTTTTTTAACAGCAAAATGCTAGCCTCTTTATTATGATTAACAAAATCTTCTATATCATTCACAGAAGGAAGAAGGTATAAATTTGGTTGCTGAAGCTATTCGTTCGGGCATATTCAATGATCTTGGAAGTGGAAGTAACGTGGACATATGTGTATTAACCAAGGTCTGTAGTACATTCTAACTTACCTCCGGTATCTTGTTGTGCAGACCTTGGTTAGGCAATTGCTTACCCGTTGCTTGAAGTGGATTATAACATTTTATACCTTCTGTCTGTAGGGTGACAAGGAATACTTGAGAAATTATGATACGCCTAATCCACGCACCTACATCAGTGAGAAAGGCTATTCCTTCTCCAAGAAGACTGGTGGGTCTTTCTGTCCCGTCATTTTGTTACTTGATTTTGAAAACTTGAAGCCTAATGTACAATTTCTTTTTCCAAAACTTAAGTACTTTATTCATTTTATACATCTTTAAAGATTATTGATATGCCTTACCATATTCTTTGCTGTTTCAGAGGTTCTGGCTACCAAGGTTACTCCGTTGAAGGATAAAGTTGAAGTGATTGAAGTAGGAGATGCAATGGAAGATTGAGAAACGTATTTTCCCTATTGTTTCCATACATTAAAATTGTAGTGTGCCAAGCTATACATTCAAATGCACGTTGATGTGTGACTTTTGAAATTTATTGAACTTCTACCACCTCAAGAGCATAGGAGATTTTGTCAATCTGGTTGGAAGATTGTGCAGTACATCTAGTTCTTGTACTATCAATTATCTTGAACCACTGGCTTCCTGGGTCGCATGAGTTGTCTTTACTTAAACATTTGCATCTGTTTGTGACAATAACATTGTTGGAGTCCACGTCCAAGCAGACATCACTTCCATCCCAAATCTTGGATGAGAGGTGCATCTTGGAATCCGAAATAGCTTCCCATTTTGAGCTAGCATCACTACAGATTATGCCAAGCTTTGCTGGCTGCCCCAGTTTATCTGCCTGTAGGCAGTAATATGTTCCTTTTATTGTTAATATATGTTGTACACTATAGCTCCATGCCTCTGCTTCTGAACATGGTCCTAACTCCAGGGGTTTGTAAAATGATTTACTCTGGATGCAAAGCCCTGTTGCTGGATGGAAAATTATTTTGTGTGGATGAGTTTCTATATAGCCAGGCCCTGCATTATTACAAGAAGACCGTTATGTCCACATTAGGTAGGCAGTAAGTTTTTACGGTCAAGAAATAATATTACCCTTTAGCCAATAAGATATAAAAGTAAGGTGGAATGGCATAATTGGTTCAAGATATAATGTCAACCCTTACTTTTCCAGCTTTTGTTGCTTGATTAATTATTACTGTCTATTCCTTGATCATTGTAAAATTTGTGGTAGGTTTTGCTTGGTGAAGTGTGATTTTTGGGTTTGGATCACCTCACTCACATTTCTCTCACCCCTCTCCCCACCGCACGCCACGTGGCAGCAGAGGGGGGGTGGAGAGGCTAGATGAGTGGTGACCCGCACATGAGTATATAATGGGGGTGCTGCCATGTGCCGTGCAGTGGGGAGAGGGGTGAAGGAAATGTGGGTGATGTGATCCCACCCCGTGATTTTTAGGGTATAGAAGGTTACTATTGTGAAGTGGTTTTTACCTTGTTGAGGAGACTGGAGGACAGAAATCCTTTGCAACAAGCTTGAGTTCCTGATCTCACACCAATTCCATTGGTAAATCCCATAGTATTCATTGAGTCCAACCACCCCTTCTCTCAAATAGTAGCTGCCAACAAGTGTCCACAATGCCCAATCCAAGTCCAGTTCAGCTGCCACTCCCAAGAAGCAGTTCAAGTATCTATTATCATTTACGTTTGTCCCTCTCAAATCCACCCCGAACTCGCTTACAAACAATGGATAACCTTGATCCAACAGAAACCCTACCCTCCTCATGGTATTGCTCACTACTTCACCACAAACCTGGTTCGCGTTACCACTCGCCCAAGCCTGTCCGTCTGAGAAACCGTACCAGTGCACCTCATAAACCAACTTGCCTGTGAACGATAACTGCACCGGTTTGTTGAGAAGAAAAGACAAGTCTTTATCATAGCTAAGCCCAGAGAGCATGACTAGAACATCTGGATTTGCAGCATGAACTGCTTCTGCTCCTTGCTGCATATATCTATCCCGAATCCAAGACACCCCACCAAGGAAACAGAAGAATCAATAGTCAATCTAATGTGAAAGTTACACACAATAACAACATTACCTCATTGACTTAGAGACTCCCGCCTATGACGGGGTATGGGAGGGTCAGATGTACGCAACCATACTCATGTGTTAGAAACACACAGAGGTCGTTTTTCGATGACCAATAATGAAAATTGCGTCAAGTTGTATCGATGATCTGCTACTTCACAATATAAGAAGCGCAACCAATTTAGTGAGTCATGTTGCTTTATTTCATCATATTCCAAAGTCAAGGAAGAATGTGTCGTTGACCATTACCTAGATGCAAAAGCCTTCTTTCTTAAGACCATTACATAAGTTAATGATATCATCATCAATATAATTCGGCAATCATGTAGCACAAGGATTTCTTGAATAATAATGTAGGGGAAGTTGTAGAGGGAAGTACCTGTACCAATCATTAACATTCTGTTTAGGGCCTCGCAATTCATTTCTTAAGCTCATTCCAATGACATTGTCGATGCCCTTGAACAAACGGCTACCCTGGTGAGACCCTTGATCCAAAGGTTAGGATTGAAGTACTGATCTCCGAAAAAGCCGTTGCCATCGTTGTTGCTACAACACCAGCCTGGCTTGCTTATGTGATTATCAAGGATGATCATCACATTGCTCTTGGCAATACTAGCCACCACTTCCTGATGTTAAAAAAATTGATTTACTCAGACTTGTAATACATATGAACATGGTGACTTTGACTCGTATTAACATGGGTCTTTTGAGTCCCTTTGAATAATTTTTAGTAACTCAAAAGTACGTTCATAATCACAATTTATATAGAATGTAAGTTATCTATCAAGTGACCGTTTATTCATTGAGATTTCTCATTTTCCAATTCCAAGATCATCTTTTGTGTTCCACTATGGCATTCAGTGAAACTCGTGGTGCATAATTCGAATCTGATAAAACAATAGTAGTACAAATCAAGTTAGCAAAACGAATATACTATAATATATAGAACTTCTTGCTCAAGTTGGTTTTGGATACACAAGTCTATCCACACAATAGGATGGATAACCGTTCAAAAGCTGAGGCAATAAATAACAATAGCAGGTGGGGAATATACATAGCATAAAAAACAACCACATTACCCATTGCCTTATAGACTCTAGCCTATAGCAAGATATGAGGTTCAGATGTACGCAACCATACACATGTGTTAGAAACATACATATGTCGTTTTTCGATGACCTATAATAACAATTACGTCAAGCTGTACCGATGAAGTGATATTTTACCATATAAAAAGCGTATCAGTCATAATATACAAAGGAAGACGCTTTTGAAAAAACCCACAACTGGGGACTTAGACTCTTAGTTATCTTTATTGCGATTGTCATCAAGTCGCTTTCAACTCCTACGAAAGAATCTACTTAGTTATTAAAATATGCGTTTTCTGGAAAGCAAAGCTCATCAAGATAAGAGCTGTTGAATGCTTCAAAATTCAACCTTTTTGCGACCCTGCAAATGACTTACAATTCCACCAGACCAATTGGAAATTAGCTGCAGAGGGCAATCAATAATGCTACAATGGACTCCTTGTACTCCCAAAATATAAATATACTTGGACTTTTCAACGCAATGTAACATAGATGTAGACGGCAATCAATAATGTTATAATGAACTCTTTATTCAATATAGTGTAAATTACATTCTGATTTTTCAACATATTATATTTACACTATGTTGAAAAGTCAGAAGACTTACACTTTCGGACTGAAGTGGTGACACTTCTATTGGTCTACAAGGAAAAATGTCTTAGGGAACTCTGGAGATCATATTTGAATCTGTTGTTGTGTCTTCTTTCATGTCTTTTATTCCTTTTATAATATAAATAATACGTGTATTCTTATGTAAAATCTTACAAATGACATGCTTTAGAGTATGTACCTGATAAGCATTGATTAGGGTAAGATCAATGATGAAGGGATTATTAGCCTGGATGCCTGCAATAGATTCTGTGAGTCCAAGCCTCAGAAAAGATTGTCGAACCGAAAGGGAAGCCAAGGAGTCATTAGTGAACAAGAAAAGTGGCCAAGTTAGCCTAACACAGTTGAATCCCATGTCCAAAATTGACTTAGAAATGACATCCACAGGTTGCTTGCTAAGCCCTTCAGCCACCACAACTTCAAGATGTGACACCCAATTCACACAGGCTAACTTTTACCCTTTGTCCTGATTTATTCACAATCCATCTTGAATTTGTGTAGAGTGGTTCTGCCATGGCAGCTTTGGAGGGTCGACTATTGTAGTTGAAAGTGGGAAAGAGAACAACAAGAAACAAGCAAAAAAGAACATATAGAAAGTGTTCAAAGTCCATCTTGATCCCATGATTTTGTTGTGTGGGATTCTTGCAAGAGTTGAGGAGGGGTCTGCATGTATTGAAGGGGTATTTATAGGGTTTGGTGTAGAAGAATTAAGGGATTGATCATAAGGAATTTCAATGTTAGAAGCTAGAGAGGGAGAGGTGGAATCCATTGATTGTTTCTTCACGTTTCTCCATAAGCCAAGTAAGACAAGTGTAAAAGCATGGTGCTTGACTTTGAGCCAAATTTTGAACCATTTATAATATCCTACCCAATCGTTCTTACACCCAAACGACTCACTAAATTGGATGCTTTTCTTATATTGTGAATTATCAGTTAAGCGACGCAGCTTGATGTAATTTTCATTATAGATCATCGGAAAACAACCTCTATGTGTTTCTAACACATGGGTATGATTACGTACATCCGACCCCCCACACCCCGTCATAGACGGGAGGCTCTTATAAGACAATGGGATAATGTTATTGTTATGTTATATCGTTTTACACCAAAACTTTGATCCTTAAACCATAAGAACAACACAACCCAGTATATTTCAACGATAGCTATCGTTAGGGTCTGAGAAGGTGAAAGACAGTCAAACAATATCTCTATCCCAAAAGATAAAGAGTTTGATTCCGGTAAGACCTCCGACCCTATATGTATCTATATACTAATATGGATATTGCAACAGGGATGATAATTGCAAATAATCTACACAAGAATCATTATGGCAAGATACAATAAATGTTTTTTCGTTTCAGAATAAGACCAATATCAAACAAAGATATGACAGACTAGGCCTAATACGTCAAAACCAAAATAAATAAATAAATAACACCAAAACAAAACATAACAAAGGCCAAACAGACAGGTCCGGCATTCACAACTTATTTTCGTGATTATATTAAGCTGTCATATTAATCTATAATTGACTGACTAATTGATGTCTCACTTACTGATATGAGGAAAAAGAAAACGGTTCAATCGTAGGTATTAAGATGATTCACACCGTTTGACGCAAATTTTTATTATGGATTATTGGTTATGTGTTTTCCAACATATGAGCATTGTTGCATATATTCGACCCTTCATATCCTGTCATATGCGGTAACCTTTAAGGCAATAGGGTAATGTTGTTACTGTGTATTCCCGTTATAAACATATCCGCATATGTTTAGTGATTTTATCTCATCGTTATTATTTTAGAGGTTTTCCGTCTTTTTTTCTTTTCTGATAGACATTTAGGTGGTTTGAGTCATCAGGTTAGAATAATCCATATACGTTTGTTCATCTTAACTGTGAATTCATTTTTTCTCTAACACTGTAGATTATTATTATCCAACTAGTAGAGAAAGATATATATGTTTTTTCTTCTCTTATAATATATTGAAAAGGTACCTCGAGAAGTGAATAGAAAAGAAAAACATTTATTGTATGTCACTAACAATTATTTTAAACGTTTGTTCAAGTCAAGCCACGAGTTGACATATTAACCTTCCAAAAAAAAATTTTAACTGTTTTTTTAACTACATCATTATCACAAGAAGAATCTCCTAAATATCCAACTCTTCCTCCTAATATCTAAATTGAGTTCCTATATATATATATATATATGTGTGTGTGTGTGTGTGTGTGGTGTGTGTGTCTATATATATATATATATATATATATATATATATATATATATATATATTGAGGTCATGGTGTCTCCCTTGTGGAACGTTTGCAAGACAACTAGCTTTTCGTGTCTAGCTGACAAGCTGTGTAAGAAAAATTTTTATGAAAATGATGCAAATTTTGCTTTATTGTAAATGAGAGTTTTGCTATGATTATTTTTACATCGTTTGATGTAAATTTGATGCACTAACTTATTAGGCCAATCAAATAACTTCTCAACTATCATTAGGCTGGTTATATATGGATAATAATTCCGATTCGGTATATTCTCAAAGAATTTATTTCTAGACATTTATTTTTAAACCCGCTAATCCGAACCTAAAATATTTAAAAATTTTTAAGTTTGGGAATCAATCTGAACACGGCCTGCCAAATAAATGATCAAGTTTCGGTTGATATCTTGAAACCCGTAGAATTAACGGGTTCAGATCCCCTCACCGCCATTTTCTCACCGCACGCGTCACCGCGTGACACGTGGCAGCAGGGAGGGGTGGTGAGGCTGGATGAAGGTTACCCTCATCCAGCTTTACCACCCTTTTCTGCCGCCACGTGTCATGTGGTGGGAAGTGGGGTGACTCTGTTGGGAATAACGACCCGGTTCCAAGCGGAATAAAACCGTGAATAGTTATTTACTACTCACTAGAATCTTCGAGTATGACAGCGAGATAAATACCAGTAAAAGTGAAATAGAGACACCAAGATTTACGTGGAAACCCTCTCTCTGTGGAGGGAAAAAACCACGGGCAGTGAGAACAACTTCCACTATTCGAAATAATGGGAATACAAGAGACAACTCAAGTTTAGACTTAAATTTGATAAATACAAGAGAATTGAAACACTCAATATTTTCTTATACCGGATTGGTATAATCTCACAACTCTCTTTTCCTCTCCCTATTTTCTTTCACTCACTCCTCTCTCAAGAAGCTCTCAAATTGCTTCTTCCTTTGATTTTGGTGTATCTTCCATCTACTAAGACATGCCTATTTATAGGCAAGCAAAATGAATAAACACATGTGTGTTACTATTCATTTAATGGCTACTTTGTATTTGTCAAAAATGGTATGCTACCAACCATAGAAAACACAACAAAGAAGTCTTCTATTTTTTCTTTTTTTCTCATTGTCTGGAACCTTCAAATCTCCCCCTCCAGACAGAGGCATACTCCACTCTCATTGAGAGTCCATCCCAGCTTGCTTGATGCACCAATTAAACTTCTCCTTTGTAATGACTTTTGTCATTACATCAGCAGGATTATTGTCTGTGTGAATCTTCTTGATTTGGAATTGTTCCTCATCAGTAGCATTCTGAATCCAATGATATCGCACATCGATATGTTTGGTTCTCGCATGATACATCGTATTTTTGCTCAAGTCATCTAGATCTCCAGCCATATCTGAATCTGTGTATCCATCAAGAGTTGATCCGGAACCTCCAAAAGTTAAGCATAATTTTGAAGTTCCTCTAAAATATCGAAAGATCCATTTCACTGCTTCCCAATGTGTCTTTCCTGGATTTGATAGAAACCTGCTCACTACTCCTACCGCATGAGCAATATCTGGTCTGGTGCAGACCATAGCATACATCAAGCTTCCTACTGCAGAAGAATATGGAATCAATGACATTTCTTCTTCTTCCTTCTCCGTTGAAGGACAATCTTTCTTGCTTAGCTTGAAATGATTAGCAAGTGGAGTTGTAACTGGCTTAGCTTTGTCCATATTAAACCGTTGAAGCACTCGTTCAATATATCCCTCCTGTGATAACCAAAGCTTTCTTGTTGCTCGATCTCGTATGATATCCATTCCCAAGATACGTTTTGCAACACCCAAATCTTTCATGTCGAATGTTTCTGACAATTTCTTTTTTAAGATTTGGATCATGTTTCCATCTTCTCCAACAATCAGCATGTCATCAACATACAAGAGAAGAATGATAAATTTACCATCAGGGTACCTTTGAATATATACACAAGGATCAGCAACTGTTCTCTTGAATTTCTGACTCAGCATGAATGAGTCAAACTTCTTGTACCATTGCCGTGGTGCTTGCTTCAATCCGTACAGACTCTTTTTCAACTTGCAAACCATGTCTTCTTTGCCTTTGATTAAGAAGCCTTCTGGTTGTTCCATGTAGATTTCCTCATCCAGATCACCATGTAAGAAAGCTGTTTTTACATCTAGTTGTTCTAGCTCTAAATTCAAGCTAGCTGCCAAACCAAGTACAAGTCGAATATAACTCATTTTAACAACCGGTGAGAAGATTTCATCAAAGTCGATACCTTTCTTTTGACCAAAACCTTTCACCACCAATCGAGCTTTGTACTTTAGCAACTTATCGCCATCTTTCTTTAACTTGAAGACCCATTTGTTTTTCAGAGCTTTCTTTCCTTTTGGAAGTTGAACTAGATCATAAGTGAGATTCTTTTTCAGTGAGTCCATCTCTTCTTGCATGGCTTTTGTCCAACAATCTTTATCTCTATGAGATTGTACTTCTTGAAAATTCTCTGGTTCTCCATCATCTTTTATAAGAATGTATTGAGAACTAGGATACCTGGTAGAAGGTGCACGTTCTCTGACAGACCTTCTCGGTTGAGGATCCACATCTTCCAATTCAAGAGAATCAGGGGTTTGCTCCCCCTGCTCAACACCACCAGAATCATCACATGTTTCAGTTTCTTCTGTATTTCCTTCATTTGTGTCATTGTTCAATGAAGGAACAAATGTTACCTCTGTAACATTTTCTGCAACAGACTTCTTTTCTGCATCGTTGAACATTTCGTGTTCTTGGAACACGATATCTCTGCTTCTGACAATTTTCTTCTTTTCTGGATCCCATAGCCTAAAGCCGTATTCCTCATTTCCGTATCCCACAAAGATACAAGGAATTGTTTTGTCATCCAACTTTGATCTCTGGTCTCTAGGAACATGCATGAAAGCTTTACATCCAAATACTTTTAGGTGAGCGTAGCTTACCTCTCTTCCGCTCCATACTACTTCTGGAACATCAAAGTTTAGTGGAACCGAAGGTGACCGGTTGATCAAGTAGACAGCTGTGTTGACAGCCTCCCCCCCAAAATGACTTAGACAGTTTAGCCATTTTGAGCATGCATCGCACTTTTTCTACAATGGTTCTATTCATCCGTTCTGCAACTCCGTTATGCTGTGGAGTACCAGGAACTGTCTTCTCATGTCTTATACCATGTTTTGTGCAGTACTCTTCAAATTCTGTTGATATGTACTCGCCGCCATTGTCAGTGCGAAGGCATTTCAACTTTTCTCCAGTCTCTCTTTCCACCATTGCATGAAACTTTTGAAAACATTGGAATACTTGACTTTTATTTCTTATCAAGTAGATCCATGTCTTTCTAGAAGAATCATCAATGAAAGTAACAAGTATTTGTTTCCACCTAGAGATTCTACCTCAATGGGACCACACACGTCAGAGTGAACCAACTCCAATTTATTTTCTTTTATCTTGGAGTTCTTCTGAAAAGAAACACGATGCTGTTTTCCAAATAAGCAGTAATCACATGGGTCTAGTGATTTACCTTTGTCTAAGGGTATCAACGATTGCTTTGCCGGTAACTGCATCCCTTTCTGCCCAATGTGTCCCAAACGTCTGTGCCACACGTTTGGGGAATCGCCGTCTTCTACTGCATTTATTTGACTTTCACACACCTTAAAGTGTGTCTTGTACAAATTACAACATAGCTTCCCTTTTGCTACCACCAGAGAACCTTTGGTAAGTTTCCATGTCGCATTACCAAAGAAATGCTCATAACCTTCCTTGTCCAGTGCACTTGCAGATAAAAGATTGAATCTCATATCTGGAACATGTCGCACATTTCGTAATGTAAATGTACAACCAAGTGAAGTTTCCACAGTGATATCACCCATTCCCTTGATCAGTGAGGTGCTTTTATTTCCCATCTTCAACACACCAAAGTCTCCAGCTTTGTATGTGGAGAAGTACTCCTTGCTAGCAGCACAATGATATGAAGCACCTGTATCCACGATCCATTCAAGGTCTATGTCTGAGATATGACAACATTCATTTTGGTGACAAACCAATGTTGTCTCTTCGTCACTGCTTGAAGCTATTGCTGCTGTGTTGTTATCTCCCACCTGCTTTTGACCTCGATCGTTGTCTTGCTTCAAAGATCTGCAATTCCTTTGAGGTGGCCATTCTTACCACAGTTCCAGCACTTCACTCCGCTTCTCGATTTGGAACGACCTCTGGACTTGTCATAATCTTTTGATTTATCATGACTGTTGAAGTTTCTATTTCGGCTCCTTCCTCTTTCTTGTGTAAGAAGAGCATGTCCTTGCTTCTCTGGTTGCATCATCTTAATATGCAGCAACAAAGATGATGTGACCTCTTTCAATGTGATTGTTTCTTTACCATGAAGTAAAGTGGTCGTCAAACCATTGAAGGAGGGTGGAAGTGAACTCAAGAGCATGATCGCCTTATCCTCGTCCTCTATAGTAATACCAAGACTAGCCATTTGGGATATAATACCATTGAAATCATTCAGATGAGACAAAAAATTTGTACCTTCGCTCATTTGGAGTGTGTAGAGCTGCTTCTTAAGATACAATTTATTTGTCATTGTTTTGGACATATACAAACTTTCTAGCTTTGTCCAAATCTCCATAGCTGAGTCGTTTCCGTCTACATTGTTCAGGACTTCGTCGGACAAGTGCAAGCGGATTGCACTTGCGGCTTTATCATCCATGTCTTGCCAATCATCATCTTTCATGGCTTCTGGCTTTTTCTCTTTGCCATAAAGAACTTTGTGAACACCTTGTTGTATAAGGTAATCCTTCATCCTTTTCTGCCATGTGGAAAATCCATCATCTCCGTTGAATTTTGCCACATTGAATTTCATCTCTGTCATATTCGAGAAAATCAAGAACCGAATAACCTGGCTCTGATACCACTTGTTGGGAATAACGACCCGGTTCTAAGCGGAATAAAACCGTGAATAGTTATTTACTACTCACTAGAATCTTCGAGTATGACAGCGAGATAAATACCAGTAAAAGTGAAATAGAGACACCAAGATTTACGTGGAAACCCTCTCTCTGTGGAGGGAAAAAACCACGGGCAGTGAGAACAACTTCCACTATTCGAAATAATGGGAATACAAGAGACAACTCAAGTTTAGACTTAAACTTGATAAATACAAGAGAATTGAAACACTCAATATTTTCTTATACCGGATTGGTATAATCTCACAACTCTCTTTTCCTCTCTCTATTTTCTTTCACTCACTCCTCTCTCAAGAAGCTCTCAAATTGCTTCTTCTTTTGATTTTGGTGTATCTTTCATCTACTAAGACATGCCTATTTATAGGCAAGCAAAATGAATAAACACATGTGTGTTACTATTCATTTAATGGCTACTTTGTATTTGTCAAAAATGGTATGCTACCAACCATAGAAAACACAACAAAGAAGTCTTCTATTTTTTCTTCTTTTCTCATTGTCTGGAACCTTCAGACTCACCGCGCGGTGAGGTGATCCCATCCCAGAATTAACTACTATAACAGAAGCAAGATGAACACTTTTTTTTATAATGTAAACAAAATACATAAACCCAAGTCATGAGATAGGAATACTCTAATTACGATTGGGATCCTCTGACCCCCTCCCTGTGACCGCCTGCGTGACCGCCCGCCATGTGGCATCAGGGATGGTGAGGCTGGATGCAGGTGACCTCCACCCAGCCTCACCACCCCCTCTGCTGCCACGTGACAGGGGGTGAGGCAATAGGCGGTCATGGGATCCGTTCCCCTCTAATTAGCCATTGGGCAAAATTTGCACCCAAAAGAAGAAAATTTTCACACCGCAAAATTGAAGCAAGAAGCAGTCCGGGACACGTGGAAAAGGGAAAGAAGTGGTCATGGTGGATGGTTAGGCAGCCAAGTTAAAGAAAGAGGAGAGGTCAAGAAACTGGAAGCCTTGGCTTAAGCTCTTCCCATTTTTTTACTTTTTGGAGCCACATGGGCTAGCTGATGCTTGCTCCTTCAAAAGATATTATATATATCTTGCAAGGCAAGGCATGCTTCTAAATTCTAACTACTTGGCTTACTTTTTCTTTAATTCTTTTTTTTTATATAAAAAAATTTTACTTTTGGATACTACTTTAGGTTCCTCCCAAGAATCAACTATCTCTATTTGTTTGGTAAAGAGTTTGTATCTAAAGTCAATGGCCATGTAATGCCTCAGGCGAAGAGTACTTGCTCTCAACTAGGATTGCAGACATAACCTCAACGGTTAAGGTTAAAGTCATCATATCAATGTCCTAAATCAACAGTTAAGATTAAGTTCATATATCAAAAGGTCTTCAACACATATACATCATTTCAAGTAACAAATATCTGAATCAATATCAAAATTTTATCAGGCGGAACAAATTACTAAATAGATATGCTTGAAGACTCAAGATTACTTGAGCATGAAATAAAGTGCTTAAGCATGGCTTAAAACAAATTTGAAACTATTTGAGCTTGACTCCTTTATTCTCTAACCATTTCAAACACATTCAAGTTCGATCTTAATACACATTTAGGTCTTGGTTATGGAATCTCCACATTTAAAGACCAGATACATGGTTGACTATTTTTTTTATTACAATGAATAATCAGCTATTGAATTTTTTAAAATATATACATATACATACACACACAGATATATATATATATATATATATATATATATATATATATATATATATCTTTGTATTATATATTTGACGATTGTTGATAATCAACTATTGAATTGTCGATAATTATTTGAATCAAGATTGAGTATGGCTAAGGGTGTTAACGAAACAAGCCAAACTGAAAAATGAACTGTTCGCTCGGTTCATTTAGCTAAACGAAATTTAAAATTGGTTCAAGTTCGGCTCGATAACCCTTTAACTGTTTAAACGAGCCGAACAGTTTATGAATAGTTCTGTTCGTTTTAGTAAACAAACCCAAATAGCTGTTCGAATTTGATTCGTTTACCCACTATTAACGAACGAATACGAACCGAACACGAATCGAACTCGAACAGTTCACGAACTATTCTGTTCGTTGAACAACCCTAAGTATGGCTCCTTTATTTAAATAAAATGCTCAAGTTTGGTATGGACTTGTTTGTTTTCATTTTGAACAAACTATTACATGAGACGAACATGACAGAAATTGAATGTTTTACTAGTTTGTCTTTGTCAAATGCACAACTTTTAAAACAAATAGCTAACTTACTATGGACAAAATTGAAAAGAGAAGTAAAAATTAATGATTTTTACTTTCTTAAAAAATGTGTCAATTTACATGTACATATGGAAGAAGTATTTGGTTTATTTACACACATATATCTTATTTGTAACCATTTTTATTAACAAAAAGAAAACTCTATATCAATAAAATGTATTTATTTATATCTATTCATGGGTATTTTAACAAATATCCAAGTTGTATAGTACTTAAACTGCGTCATTTTACCAGACAACTAAGTCTTATAAAAAAATAAATAAATGAAAGACAATCCTTCCTGACATATCTTAATTGGTATTCAGGTCGAGACATTATAACTAAATAGTGGCAAGTTCAGATCGGCAGCATATATGCAATACTATATACAACAACAAAATCAACATTATCCCATTGACTTTGAGGCTTCATATATTTAGATCAGTAATAGTTTAGCTGCTGCTCTGGCTACGTTTTTACTGCTGCCACCAACGGACGGAGTCACGGAGGTGACTGTTTTATTTTTTTATTCTACCTTTTTCTTTACCCCTTTTCAAAATTAGTGTCCTTTTTTCTAATTGAAGTCATGAATAATTTATCTATGTTTGATGATATGGGTTTTAGCTGTGAATTGTCTTTATGCATTGCAACCTTCTCGGTTTAGGACTTTCTTGTATATAGTTCTTCTATCTGTATACTCGGTTGTTGTGTCATGTGTTTGGTGCGTGGTGCTTGTTGCTTGTTGCTTGGTGCAGGCAACAATTTCCAATTGCGATATCCAAAAGCAACATTTTGTTAGGAAAGGTTTTCGGTGGAATAAAGATGTAGGCATTGTTTGGTTCAGTTTGATTCCACCATTTTTAGATTTATTGTAGCATGGTTCATTTCAATTTGGGGAGTGTCTGATTGGAAAGGCTACTTGGAACAGGGAGCTTTTAGTTTGGAATTTCATTATTCAAAGAACGTGGATGGAATTGCAGCTGTTCCACAACTAGATTGGAGTTTCGATGCTCTTCTGTCGGAGCTTATTTCTCTTGAAATCAGGCTCCAAACCTCCTTGAACTTTTCTTCATCCTCCACCATAAGTCAGCCACGGTATGCTTTTGATTCTACTCACTTTTTGGGGTAGATTCATGAAACAAATTCTACATCCATGCTTCTAGTGGATTTGCTATGTATTATATTGTCTGAAAGTTGCTTTTTATATCTGTATATAAATAGGTGCAACATTGTATGTTTCTGTTTTTGTGTTAATTATTGCTGTTGTCGTGACAACACTGTTTCTTTGTCTAGATGATTTTTAATTATGAAGGACAAGAACGCGAACTCAGGGGCGTTTGTGATGCAACTTTCAGATACCAAATTGGATATGGAAAGTGATAGGGCGGATGATGATGATGGTCGAACAATAGTGGCCAGTAGGAGATTTACCTTTGATGAACTGCTCTAAGGTATGTTTTTCATTTGGAAAACCAATACTTTTGGATGCGTTGGAGGAAGTCAGATTATATATTTACAAGACTAAAAATAAAAGAATTCGGAATGAAATTGTAAGAGGTTTCCATTATAGCAGTAATGAGGATGAATTAAAGGAAGTCAGATCATACATTTTTCAGGTTAGAAAAATAAAAGAATCCTAATGGGACCTTAAGGAGTTTCTCTTTAGCGGTAATGAGGTAATGTGCTTTTGCCTCAATATTTTTGTGGCTTCAATAATTTGTATTATCTCATTGTAGCATACTTTAATTGCTTAAACCGTTGCGCCTTAGTTTTCGTATTGGAGAATTCAGCTTTTAGTGACACACCCACCCTCCAACCCTGTTATGTTTCTATGAATTACTCCTGCTAAGTGAATATGGCTTCTTTCCTTTCTCTTTTCTTTAAGTGGAAATTTAGTTACTCTTTCTTGTTCTATAGGGTTAGATAGTTGTATGTTATTGAACACTTTTTTTTTCCTTTGAAATGTCTTTCATTTTCTTTTACTTTATAGCGAAGATGAAGAATATGGAAAAGATGGGTTTTCGAATTAATTTGATGGATTCTACTACCATCGAAGAGGGCGCACTCTTTGAGCTATTGCTGTTATGTCCCGCACCCTCCGTAGGGTAATTAAAAGACAAAGAAGAATTTTCTGAAATTAATTACGGTCAACGAGAATTAAGTTAGGCATTAATGTGAGGATTAACTAGAAATTAAGGATGGATTTAATATTAGAAATTAATTTGTATTTAATTTTCAGAATTAAATATTAGGATTTATCCTTTAAAGATAAATAGGAAATAAGTATAATTTAGAAACACCAAACTTTTCCCTTCCCATATAAAAACTGATAAAGCGTCAGTTTTCTACAGAAAACAACGACGCTCTTTTTCCTTTAACCCTAGCCGTTTCCCAAGAGAAGGAGACAACCCCAAGAAGTGATCCAGCCCTAGTCCGTTTTCCAATCCGACTTCGAGTAAGCAAAGGCAAGTAATCTGTTTATAAGTTCTTACGATTTGCGAATGAAAACGGCCTATTTTACTATCAAATTGGATCACCATGCAGTAGATTTGTTCGTTGATTATTTGTTTGTGATCTATGTGCTTTTGTTTACGGATTTGGCCAATATATATGAAAGTACGATTGTTGTTGTTGTTGGATTATGTGAAATCATGCAAATCCCTATCCCTTGAATCCCTTCTTGATGCGATTGCGTGGTTGCGTGGGTTGAGGGAGAAAGGTGGAATCTTTTAGGGGATGCAGTTGGAAAAGGTTGTGATAGGTTTGGAATCTTGGTTGCTAGGAGCATAGCGCTTGGAATCTGTAGTTTAAGCATGAATTATAGCAGGGATTATTATGGATTGATTGGGGATGAAGTTGGATGTGTTGGTGTTTTGATCCTGCATAGGTTGCAGAGAACGCAGAGGAAGTTTGGAGGAACCGCAGACATCGATCGATCGATGTCAGAGATCGATGTCCTCAGAAGGACATCGATCGATCGATGTATAGGTTGCTGAGAGATCGATGTCCTCAGAAGGACATCGATCGATCGATGTAGGTGAGGTTGAGAGATTGATGTCCCCAGTTGGACATCGATCGATCGAAGTGGAGAGATCGAAGTCCCCAGTTGGACATCGATCGATCGAAGTCAGAGATCGATGTCCCCAGTTGGACTTCGATCGATCGATGTATAGGGGATGAAGTCCTGGAATTTTGTGGAAAGTAGAGGAAGAAAGGGGGACGTTCGGGGAGTCTTTGGGTGGCTCTAGTGACTTCTTAGGACTTGATTAAAGGTAGTTTAAGCCTTGGGAACGTGACCTAGGATGGTGAACCAATATCGGTGACTTCGATGGATTCTTGAATCGAGTTTCAATGGAAATGACTTAGACGGGTTAGGAAATGGACGTACGAGGGGTCTCAAAGTTCCATGAAGGAGAAATGAGGATTCTCGCGTAGGTTACGAACTTTAGAAGTAAGGGTAAGTGTTGACGAGCTAGTTGAGGGCTAAGTATGGACGAATAAGCTAGTGTTCCTTGTGTGGTACTTGTACTTGCGCATGTAAATGTGAATTGCATATGTGAGCGTGAAATGTGAAGGTGATATGGAGTCTTGCATCATGGCACGAGCATTGCATAAGTTTTTGAAAAGAGAGGTGCTTCGGCACAGATTTGTGAAGGTGACCTGCAGTGTAAACCGGGATGGAAATTTAAGCCGGGGCGCATTGTAGGGCACAAAAGGCTGTAACGTAAACCGGGATGGAAATATAAGCCGGGGCGCGTTACAGGGTATAAAGTTGTCTGTAATGCTACTCGGGATGGAAATATAAGCCGAGGTGCATTACAGGGTATAAAGTTGGCTGTAACGTAAACCGGGATGGAAATATAAGCCGGGGCGCGTTACAGGGTATAAAGTTATATGAAGTGACCGGGCATTATGTCATGCATTGCACTGTTTTAAAAGAGAAAGTGTTCATGCATAAGTGAATGAGTAGTGTAGTGCATATCTTGACATGCATCACGAGAGTCAATGTGTTACGAACGTGTGTGATACTTGATTGCTTATGAATTGTTAAGTGTGAGCAATTTGTTGTACTTGCTGTACTGCGTTATTTAAACTTATGTTTGGAAATGTACAAGACATGTGTCCCTCAATTCCCTCAATTTATCTATTACTCATGTCTTGCCATGTGTTGATCCCGTATGTCTTATAAGTGGGTTACTTGCTAGCGTTTTTCGCTAAGGGTACTACTCTTATTGTGCAGATGAGCCTAACTATGACATGATTTTCATTGAAGACGACGGCGAGTGGGCTGAGTGGGATGCTTAGAGTGCCTATTGGGGGATGGTCGAGACAGATGTTGTTTATTTCAGTGATTTCATTTCTTTGAGGATTTAAGTTGGCGAACATCATGACTATTTTGTTGAGATTTTATCATTCTTTGATGTACGAGTTGACGGTTGACATCCGTTAGATACATGTTTCCGCTTTTACTTTCGTACGTCACTGATGATGTGTACACGAGAGATGAGACGTCTTGTAGTCTTCTCAGTAAGCTACGACGGGTGCACCGGTTTGGATTCCGCTGTCCGGGTCGGGGCGCTACAGGTGGTATCAGAGCCTAGGCTTCAGATCTACCTCGGAAACCTAGGTTTTGACATGTAGACTCTTAAGCTATGATCTTGATCTTATGCTGATCCTTAGATCTAAGTGTATGATACTAGATGTAAGTTGGATTGGGATGGGTGTGCGTACGAGCGCGATAAAATGCGACCAATAAATGTTATTTAATTTAGTTTATGAATTTCGTCTTGGACCACGCATATGGCCTTCAGTATTTACCTATGGAATTGCTGAATGCTAATAAGCGTTGATTTTGCAGTAAATGCCTCCTAGAAGAGACAACCAAGGGAACGGTGAAAATGGGAACGAGAACCCTCCACCACCACCATCAGTCCTTGTTCCACAGGCGTTGATTGACGCTATCACCGTGATAACACAAGGAGTTGCTCAGCAGTAGCAGCAACCTCCTCCGCCACCATCGCACTTGGACTTGAGACTCTTCTAAAACGGAGGCAGAGTGGTGGTGCAAAACAACTGACACTGCTGGTCTCTGAGATCTAATTTAGAATGAGTTCAAGAGATATTACATGCCGATAGTGCGATATTCAGAGCATGGCTCTAGATCCATGGCGGAAGCACAGATTCAGGCTATAATCTTAGCTATTAAGTTATGATTTTGCCCATAAGTCACGATCTTAGAAATAAATATCGACTGTTAGCCGCAAGTAATGATTATATGTGGGGAATGTTATTAGACATAAAATGTGTCCTTAGAGGTTAAGGGATGATTCTACCCGTAAAGTCACGGCTATAGACGTAAGCGGCGATCTTGATTAAGAGTTGATCTTCGACTTAAGTATTAGTTCTAGTCATAAAGCTGATAATATACTAAGTATGATGAGTAACTAAGGAGTGATCTTAGACATAAGTACCGGTTTTTAGTCGTAAGCAACGATTATATAAGCATGGTAATAGAAATAAGATTTGACCTTTGAGACATAGTGATGACATTGCTCGTAAGTCACGACTTTAGATTTAAGGAATGACGATACTAAATATCGGCTCTAGAAGTTGAGGGGTAATATAAACATTCTGTGATGATTCGAACATAAGTACTGATCTAAGTCATAAGCTGCGAATTCTAAGCATTGAACTTAGAAATAAGTTATTATTTTAGACGTAAGGAATGATGATACCGGGTATCGATTCTAGAAATAAGTCATGACGTTAGACCTAAGTGATGGTCAGATAAGGGACTTGCCACGTATACTTAGGGCACTCTATATGACTCTAAATTATTTGCCTTATCAAGTGATGATTATAACCATTTGTATAGTTCCTTAGATCTGACCCTGCACCATTATGATAAATGAAGCAAGTTCATGCCTCTACATTTGACACTACTGTCAGAAGGCGACTAGGTCTAAGCTGGGATCGTAGTTCCTAAGAAATGATCTGTGGTGAAATGAATTACTAAGAAAATGATTTATTAACGTTACAATCAACAAATTCTAGCAAGGGATACCGAAAAATGGGTTTATAGTTATAAGAGGTTGAATTTAGATTATCATAATCGGCATTAGCGGTTGAAATAGTGAGGTGCAGAAGCACGATGGATCAGTGTGGCGCGCGGAAGCATGGTAGATTAGAATACCCTAAGCCGATCAATATCTAGTGCGCCATACTCGGGTTGGACAACTTAAGTTGAAAACTTATAAGAAACGGTAAATAAGCGGATATGTTCTCATTTGACATTAAGAGGTGACTTAGAAATAATAATACGAAGTATGAGACTATTTTCAAGCAGTTAAACATTTTCTTATAAGCACGTACACCAAGCTATATTATATATTTCAAATGTATTTCAAAGATTATGTTTCTAAGTATTTCAACTATTGTCAAACTTCTGCATACCATGTATGACCTTACAATGTTATATTGCTTTTTAAATTTGTATAGCCACCTAATGGAATTTCGATTACCCCTAACAAAGCTGATATATTTCAAAATATTGATGTTCTCGGTCAATGATATATTTACCTATCTCTTATTTCTCAAAGTTTGGTCTAGCTATCTTTATTTTGCTAGAATAATTCTATTTTTCAATTATCGTCATGGCAAACATTTTTCAATTGAATTTTTTTTCTATATATTTATCTGCTTACCGTGAAATTATGTAATCTTGTGAAACACAAATAGTTTCAAATATATGTACGTATTGTTGCAAAAGAAAAAGTTAGCTGGTTGTTTTATAAATGCTCATTTTTAGACACTGCGTTACGAAAACAAATATATGATACTTTGGATTTTGTGCTTACAAAAAAAAATAGAAGGTATACTATTTTAAATAGTTATAGCTATAGTTTCAAATTATAGAACATAAACTGCTTCAAATTGAAAAAAAAATGTCCATGCACATACTTCGTGCACTAGGTTGATGATGATATCCCCGAAAATATGAGAGCATGATCATAGAACTAGTTTGTAGGTATAAGAGTTGACTTTGATGAATTGATTCTGTGATAAAGGAGAGTGATGACTAGCGTAAGGAAAGACTCGATGGATATGTTGGATGATCATATAACTAGGAGATGAATCATATATGATAAGTTTAAGAATCGGATATTGAGATTACGTATATATAAATGGAATGATACACGTCAAGTAACATAAATGAAGGTTTATAGATTGAAATTATAGAGATTAAGTTAAAGATTATAGTACACCTAAGGAATTGGTTTTTAGGGGGTTGTTGATGACTGCCGATATAAGTACGATACCTACGGATGGCTGGGTATAGAACTTTCGATATAATAACAATGTCCCTAAGTTTGATCTTACAGTTTTAAGAAGATAAGTTATGATCTTAAACATAAGCGGAGAATAATAGACTTAGAAATTACATTGCTGGCATACAAAGAATGATACTGAGGACTTAGTCATATTCGAGGAAGTGAGATAGTTAACGTATCGAAATACTTACTGGATATGTTGTACGACCATGGTCTAGGTGGATGGATCAAGTAAAACTATACTAAGTCATTGGTTTCGTAACGCACAAGTTTCGAGGACGAAACTTTTTGTAAGGGGGGTGGAATGTTATGCCCCGCACCCTCCGTAGGGTAATTAAAAGACAAAGAAGAATTTTCTGAAATTAATTACGGTCAACGAGAATTAAGTTAGGCATTAATGTGAGGATTAACTAGAAATTAAGGATGGATTTAATATTAGAAATTAATTTGTATTTAATTTTCAGAATTAAATATTAGGATTTATCCTTTAAAGATAAATAGGAAATAAGTATAATTTAGAAACACCAAACTTTTCTCTTCCCATATAAAAACTGATAAAGCGTCAGTTTTCTACAGAAAACAACGACGCTCTTTTTCCTTTAACCCTAGCCGTTTCCCAAGAGAAGGAGACAACCCCAAGAAGTGATCCAGCCCTAGTCCGTTTTCCAATCCGACTTCGAGTAAGCAAAGGCAAGTAATCTGTTTATAAGTTCTTACGATTTGCGAATGAAAACGGCCTATTTTACTATCAAATTGGATCACCATGCAGTAGATTTGTTCGTTGATTATTTGTTTGTGATCTATGTGCTTTTGTTTACGGATTTGGCCAATATATATGAAAGTACGATTGTTGTTGTTGTTGGATTATGTGAAATCATGCAAATCCATATCCCTTGAATCCCTTCTTGATGCGATTGCGTGGTTGCGTGGGTTGAGGGAGAAAGGTGGAATCTTTTGGGGGATGCAGTTGGAAAAGGTTGTGATAGGTTTGGAATCTTGGTTGCTAGGAGCATAGCGCTTGGAATCTGTAGTTTAAGCATGAATTATAGCAGGGATTATTATGGATTGATTGGGGATGAAGTTGGATGTGTTGGTGTTTTGATCCTGCATAGGTTGCAGAGAACGCAGAGGAAGTTTGGAGGAACCGCAGACATCGATCGATCGATGTCAGAGATCGATGTCCTCAGAAGGACATCGATCGATCGATGTATAGGTTGCTGAGAGATCGATGTCCTCAGAAGGACATCGATCGATCGATGTAGGTGAGGTTGAGAGATCGATGTCCCCAGTTGGACATCGATCGATCGAAGTGGAGAGATCGAAGTCCCCAGTTGGACATCGATCGATCGAAGTCAGAGATCGATGTCCCCAGTTGGACTTCGATCGATCGATGTATAGGGGATGAAGTCCTGGAATTTTGTGGAAAGTAGAGGAAGAAAGGGGGACGTTCGGGGAGTCTTTGGGTGGCTCTAGTGACTTCTTAGGACTTGATTAAAGGTAGTTTAAGCCTTGGGAACGTGACCTAGGATGGTGAACCAATATCGGTGACTTCGATGGATTCTTGAATCGAGTTTCAACGGAAATGACTTAGACGGGTTAGGAAATGGACGTACGAGGGGTCTCAAAGTTCCATGAAGGAGAAATGAGGATTCTCGCGTAGGTTACGAACTTTAGAAGTAAGGGTAAGTGTTGACGAGCTAGTTGAGGGCTAAGTATGGACGAATAAGCTAGTGTTCCTTGTGTGGTACTTGTACTTGCGCATGTAAATGTGAATTGCATATGTGAGTGTGAAATGTGAAGGTGATATGGAGTCTTGCATCATGGCACGAGCATTGCATAAGTTTTTGAAAAGAGAGGTGCTTCGGCACAGATTTGCGAAGGTGACCTGCAGTGTAAACCGGGATGGAAATTTAAGCCGGGGCGCATTGTAGGGCACAAAAGGCTGTAACGTAAACCGGGATGGAAATATAAGCCGGGGCGCGTTACAGGGTATAAAGTTGTCTGTAATGCTACTCGGGATGGAAATATAAGCCGAGGTGCATTACAGGGTATAAAGTTGGCTGTAACGTAAACCGGGATGGAAATATAAGCCGGGGCGCGTTACAGGGTATAAAGTTATATGAAGTGACCGGGCATTATGTCATGCATTGCACTGTTTTAAAAGAGAAAGTGTTCATGCATAAGTGAATGAGTAGTGTAGTGCATATCTTGACATGCATCACGAGAGTCAATGTGTTACGAACGTGTGTGATACTTGATTGCCTATGAATTGTTAAGTGTGAGCAATTTGTTGTACTTGCTGTACTGCGTTATTTAAACTTATGTTTGGAAATGTACAAGACATGTGTCCCTCAATTCCCTCAATTTATCTATTACTCATGTCTTGCCATGTGTTGATCCTGTATGTCTTATAAGTGGGTTACTTGCTAGCGTTTTTCGCTAAGGGTACTACTCTTATTGTGCAGATGAGCCTAACTATGACATGATTTTCATTGAAGACGACGGCGAGTGGGCTGAGTGGGATGCTTAGAGTGCCTATTGGGGGATGGTCGAGACAGATGTTGTTTATTTCAGTGATTTCATTTCTTTGAGGATTTAAGTTGGCGAACATCATGACTATTTTGTTGAGATTTTATCATTCTTTGATGTACGAGTTGACGGTTGACATCCGTTAGATACATGTTTCCGCTTTTACTTTCGTACGTCACTGATGATGTGTACACGAGAGATGAGACGTCTTGTAGTCTTCTCAGTAAGCTACGACGGGTGCACCGGTTCGGATTCCGCTGTCCGGGTCGGGGCGCTACAATTGCAAGATCAACAACTCAGTGTTATGGTATTTATATGCACGGGACAAATTAGCACTCCTTTTAGCTATTTCATCTTATTTTTGTGTTGTGTTTTCCCCCTCACCCCCATCTTCATCACAAGAGATTCGTGAAATGGAAGGGTGTCATTGGCAGCTTCTGATTTTTCTTCTTTTGGTGTTAGTTTGTTTGGGTCCTTTCTCTTAATCTGAAAAATTATGTGGCTCTGAGTATTCAACTGAAAAAACTTGAGTTATGTACTTTTTGATTGAATATCATGTGACAATTGCATTGTCATTCTCCTTTGCGGTGCAAAATTTTCCTCATTCCAGTGATCTTCATTGATCATGGTTTGATGCCACTAGATATATTATTTGCTAATGCTACAAGAAGTATATGCGTTATATAGTTACATTTCCGTGTGAAATATATTCTTTTTTCTATCTGATCTTTCTTCGCAAGAAGCTGTACATTACTGGGTAAAAATTGTTCTATGGTTGTTTCTACCATCATTTATTATATCTAAATCTGCAAATTTATTTGGTTGTATTATAAGTTATTCAAACTAATTGCATAAATCAACTGGAAGACATAAGGAGCCACTTGATGGAGCTGCAAAAAGATTTTGTTGACGAAAATACGAAGTATATCTCAAAGCTGGCTGCTGCGAAAAAATATGCAGAGACAAGAAAGGAAATGGATAGAAATATCGATCTGCAATACCAGCATAGGAAGTAAGTTATTTCGGATCATTTAGAAAACTGTCTATCATGTGAAAGAGATCTCAGATATGTAGTGGACTGTTGTAGTCAAGTTTGACTTGCTGGACAAATGGACACATTTTGATATGAAGCTTTTTGGAATGGTTAATGAACATGAAAGAACACATTTTTTGTCCTATCAAATTCATGTTTATCTTCTTTTTGCTTTCAGCAGTTTTTAATTAAATGCCCAAAACTTTTCGTCTTGTTCGGTGACTGATTTATATAAGATATCTTTTTGATATTTCATGAAAATTGTTGTAGCAGAGAAGCACTGGATAATCATCTGACGGCTGTACAGAAGGATCATGAACACAAATCTCGAATAACTCTTTTCAGGGGATGAATTGTTAGCAAGAGTAATTATGGAAAACGAAAATCAAGGCCTTCAAGGAAGGCTTAACTTTAGGAATGATTTATTTTAGGCTGATTTGATTGTAATTAAATAGGGTGATTTTGTTTCCTTATACAAAGTTGTAAAGGCCCTATAAGATGGTGCTTAGTGAATGTATACACATACAAGAAAATACTGAATACAATACGTCTGAAAATTTTCCCAAACTTTCTGACATGGTATCAGAGCGGTTTCCGATTAATCGGACCTGATCTGTTTGTGAAATCGATTGGCTCAGAGTAATATCTCATCATCGCCATATTCCTTTCCAACCGAGTATTGCAATCTTTTGATCTGGGGAAGGCTCAGATCAAGTATCCTCATTGCCTTTATTTCCCTTCTGACCAAGTATCGTACCTCGTTCTTTTTGGTCTGTGTTTGGCTCAGATCAATTATCTTCATTGCCTCCTTACCATATCCCAACCCTGTTCAGATCAATTGCCGTATCTGCCCAAAAATCAGTCTCACCGTGCCTGCACAAATAACCAAGATGTCACAATCTCCAGAAAATACAGACACAACACCAGGAAGTTCAGAAATTAAACCCAGTTTTCCTGCAAATTTTGACTTATCTGAGCAGTTTGCAAAATTCCTCCAGAACAGCTTCAATAACCCACAGCCCGTTCCAGCCCAGACATCAAATCTGGTATTAAAAGTCAAACTCACAAGCACAAACTATCCGTTATGGTGCAGACTCATGAAAGTTGCACTAGGAGGCAGGGGGAAGAGCACCCACATCACAGGGGTTCCTCCACCCCCCTGCCTACTGATCCACTATACCCGTCATGGGAACAAAGCGATCAATTAGTATTCACTTGGCTCATCGATAACATCGATGATAGCTTAGTGAATAATGTTTCGAAGTACTCAACTGCGAAGGCACTATGGGATGGATTAGCCGTTACATATGGGTCAGGAGGAGACCCATTGCAAATTTTCGACCTCCACAAACAGTGCTATACGATTAAACAGGGAACCCGCACTCTTGAAGCATTATGGGACCAATTTCAAGGCTTATGGATGACTATAGATTCCATGGATCCAAATCCCATGGAATCTCCGAAGGATATTGACACCTACGCAAAAAAAATTCAGGAACAGAGACTTTATCAACTGCTTTTAGCAGTTGATGATCGTTTTTCCAACGCAAAAAGGGAAATTCTGAAAAGGGAGCCAAGACCCACAGTAGAGATGGCATACAACGAACTGAGACGGACCAGCGTGCAAGAAGGGGTATTGGCTGCAACCCCATCAGACAATCAGTCATCATATGGGGTTGGACAGGGTTTGGCTGTTAAACAACCAAACTCAGGCGGACAGAGGAAACAGACGGACACTCCACCACCACGCTCAGGCCACCCATCACGGCGTGGAGTGGAGGACAAGAGTCACCTGGAGTGCACTCATTGCAAACGAAAAGGACATACCAGGGAAAAATGCTTCAAAATCCACGGGTATCCCGACTGGTGAGGAGAGTTTGCCAAGAAAGGGAAAGGAGCAGCTGCTCAGGCCATTACTCAGACAGGTGACCACAACAGCCAGGAACTAGATACAGGCAGCAATCGCAGAGAAAAGGATGGAGAAAGGGGAGCAGCGTTGGCAGCAGGAAAGCTCGCGGCTGCAGAATCGCAGGAGGAGGCCGCCACCGCAGGTAAAAGGGTTAGGGTTCCAATCCCTAACCCTATTTCGGTCTTAAATACCCCCCTCCCTAATAAAATTGCTCCCTCAGTCCCTGAGTTTAATTGGTCTATTATTACTGACCCCTCTGTTTCTGGAATTGCGGATATGCCCCCAAACGTTCCCAACGGTTCACATGACCCCCCTGAACTTCTGAAATATCACCAAATCCCCTCAGATTTATATAAAACGTCCAATCAAGTGTCTTTATTCCCAAATACATCTAAATGTTGCCTTACCCAAAATAAATCACAATGGATTTTTGATTGTGGGGCCACGGATACAATGACCAACGATCCGTCTGACTTGATCACACATACATCTCCAACCAAAACTATTGTCGAAACAGCAAATGGTGCAACTGTCCCAGTCCTTGCTGGTGGATCTATTTCTATTACTCCCACTATTACTCTCAAAAATTGTCTGTATGTCCCATCCTTATCCACAAAACTGTTATCCGTCAGTCAAATTACTAAAGAATTAGACTGCATAGTGATGTTGTATCCTAATTTTTGTCTCTTGCAGGATATTCATACGGGGGCGATCATTGGGCGTGGTACTGAGCGCCAAGGGCTGTACTTTGTTGATGCGGTGGCGCAACAGGGACAGTCTAATCTTGCCACCGGGACGGCTAATCGGCAGGTGTGGCTATGGCATCGCCGATTAGGGCATCCTTCATTTGCTTACTTACAACGTTTATTTCCTACCTTGTTTTCTTCCCAACCTATTACTTTGACTTGTGATACATGCCTCCGGGCAAAACAGACTCGGGCGTCTTATCCTTGAAATAATACCCGTGTTAATCGTATGTTTACTTTAGTTCATTCTGATGTCTGGGGCCCTTCCCCATACAATACACCACTTGGTTTTCGTTACTACGTTATTTTTGTGGATGACTTCTCTCGCATGACGTGGTTATATATTCTGAAACACAAATCTGAGGTCTCCCAAAAGTTTGTCCAGTTTTATCAAATGATTCATACTCAATATAATACAAAAATTCAAATACTTCGTTCCGACAATGGCGGAGAATATCTTACTGGGGACTTGGTTCAATTTTTCCACCAAAAAGGCATTATACATCAAACTACGTGTTCTCATACCCCTGAACAAAATGGGGTAGCTGAACGAAAAAATCGTATTCTTCTTGAGATGACTCGGGCATTAATGTTGGATTCTCACGTCCCGATGAGTTTTTGGCCGGAGGCTGTATCCACCGCTACTTACCTTTTGAACCGCCTTCCAAGCAAAATCCTAGAATATAAAACCCCATTACAAATCCTAGCCACCCAACACGACATACCTTCGATTCTTACCCTACCACCCCGTGTGTTTGGGTGTACTGTCTTCATTCATACCCCCAAACACGAAAGAACAAAACTTGACCCATGTGCTGAGCGTTGTATCTTTGTCGGCTATGCCTCGACCCAAAAGGGGTATAGGTGCTATAATCCCCGAACCCACCGCATCCATATTACCATGAACTGTGTGTTCCTTGAAACCGAATACTACTACACCCCTCACTCTCGGGTTCAGGGGGAGCTCTCTTACCCGAATGATGGAACCCTCGATTGGTTGGTGCCACAACCCACTTGTACGACAGCTGTTCCAACACGGCAAGTAGATGGCGCCGACTGTGCTATAGCTCCCAGCACTGTACTGCCTGAAGCATCAGTACCTCTTGATGATCCTTCCCGTATGGATGCACTACCAGAGGTAAGTAATTTAGATACACACCATGAAACAGGTGTCAGTGAAAATAGCACAATTGAACCAGAAACAGGTGTCTCCACTGATCCTACAGATAATATATCATCTAACGTTCCAGAAACAGGTGTCAGTGAAAATAGCACAATTGAACCTCAGCATGGACGGGTCTTGCCACCAAGAACAAAGCGAGGTGTTCCCCCCTCATGATACTCTCTCACTCAAGTGTCAAAAAACTCAAGGTACTCAGTAAATACGTCATTAAGAGGTGTGTCTTACTTGGCCCAAAGTTTCTTTGTGTCCTTATGTTCAGAACAGGTACCCCGGACAGTAGAAGAAGCCCAAATCCAACCAAACTGGAATGAAGCCATGATAACTGAGATGCAGGCATTGGAAAAGAATGAGACATGGGAAAAATGCGTTCTTCCAGACGGAAAGAAGCCAGTTGGGTGTCGGTGGGTATTCACAGTCAAACACAAAGCGGATGGAAGTGTTGAACGATACAAGGCTCGACTAGTGGCAAAAGGATATACCCAGACTTATGGCATTGACTATCAGAAACATTCTCACCAGTGGCACGGATTGATACGATCCGGGTATTGTTCTCCATTGCAGCAACTCAGAATTGGCCTCTTCATCAGTTTGATGTTAAAAATGCGTTCCTACATGGCGATCTGAATGAAGAAGTGTATATGGATCCACCTCCAGGGTTCTCCGCTGGGTTCAATCCAAGAGAAGTTTGTAGACTGAAGAAGGCGTTGTATGGATTAAAACAGTCTCCTCGGGCATGGTTTGGCAGGTTCACTGGAGTCATGAAGCAAGATGGGTATCGACAGAGCAATGCCGACCACACATTATTTATCAAACGAAGAAAAGATCTGGTGACATGTCTGATTATCTATGTTGATGATATGGTGATTACTGGAAATGACACTGAGGAAATACGTCGTCTTCGGAAACATTTGTTTACCAAATTTGAAATGAAGGATCTTGGAGGTCTGAAGTATTTTCTAGGTATTGAGGTTCTGAGATCAAAAACAGGAATCTACATTTCACAGCGTAAGTATGTTTTGGATCTACTCACTGAGGTAGGAATGCTTGACTGCAAACCTTGCGATACCCCCATGGCTATGAATCATAAGTTGGGAACTATTGATGGAGCACCGTCTACAGATAAAGGGCGCTATCAGCGATTGGTTGGTAAGTTAATATATCTATCTCATACACGCCCTGATATAGCTTTTGCAGTTAGTGTGGTGAGCCAGTTTATGCACAGTCCTCAAGAGCATCATATGGAGGCAGTAATGCGTATCTTGCGCTATCTTAAAGCTACACCAGGAAGGGGCATTGTATTTCGGAATAATGGGCACTTAAATACTCAGGCATATACAGACGCTGACTGGGCAGGCAGTTTAGTGGACCGGAAGTCTACATCTGGGTACTTTACTCTAGTAGGAGGCAATCTGGTGACTTGGAGGAGTAAAAAACAAAAGGTTGTCGCCTTATCTAGTGCTGAGGCGGAGTTCCGTGGAATTGTGAAGGGAATCACTGAAGTACTATGGGTCCAGAAGCTGTTCAGGGATATCGGACTACCACTAAATACGCCTACACCCTTATTCTGCGACAATAAGGCATCTATCAGTATATCAGAAAACCCAGTACAACATGACCGGACCAAACATGTGGAGATTGATCGACATTTTATCAAGGAAAAGTTAGAAGGAGGACTAATTGAGTTGCCGTATGTTCGATCTGAGGATCAGTTGGCAGATGTGTTAACCAAGGCTATCAATGGAAGGTCGTTCGAGTTCATTTTGTGCAAGTTGAACGTTGTTGACCCCACGGTTCAACTTGAGGGGGAGTGTTAGCAAGAGTAATTATGGAAAACGAAAATCAAGGGATTCAAGGAAGGCTTAACTTTAGGAATGATTTATTTTAGGCTGATTTGATTGTAATTAAATAGGGTGATTTTGTTTCCTTATACAAAGTTGTAAAGGCCCTATAAGATGGTGCTTAGTGAATGTATACACATACAAGAAAATACTGAATACAATACGTCTGAAAATTTTCCCAAACTTTCTGACATGAATAGCCTCCGTTCTTGACCTATATATCTTTGGAGTTCTATAATTATACACCGACTTATTCAAATCACCAGTCTATGTGGTCAGGTGTTCAACTACTTTTCTTAAATGATGTATTGTGAATATGTTAACTATGTGAAAATCCAAACTAACTTTTACTTGCATTTCTTTTCCCGAAACCATATCCACCGTGTATGTCTATGAATTATTTTTATCTTTCCTGACATGTCTATTCAAGTTACTGTGTATGAAATTCTCTTACCTCAAAGGATCGTGGCAGACCAACTCATCCATATCTTCATAAAATTGAACTATATCATTTGATTGAGATCATCGGTCACTTACTTTTTCCAGAATTAATTACAGAGCTTAAAAGTGGACATGGATTTTATCTTTCCATCACGTCTCTTCCACTTCATTTTGCAGCACATGGTAGTCTAAAGCATCTAAATCTTATGGCATGAACATTGTGACATAAACTGAGTTTGCGATATCTATGCCCTCTCTCAGTCTGATTTTAAGGAAGGATATTTGCAGCTCCGTTGATATTCCTATTGTAGTGCACCAAAAATTATGGGGATAAGTTTGAGTGTTGTTGTTGTGTTGATACTAGTATTGAATATGTTGTTTCTGAAGGCTTAAAACAAAATCTATAGCTCACAGTGACTCATTTATCATTTGGCTTGTCAAAAGAAGCAGACATCACTGGGTATTCTATGGTTTTATGCTTTTCTTTGGGAAGGAGTAAATTATTGTATCCTTTCTGCTTCATCAAATATTATATATTACTGGAGGTCTATATGCCAGAATATTAGTGAAGTCACCTCTCTACTGTAAAGTGTGACCTTCGTTTATATCAGATCTAGAGAAGATAACCACAATCGAAATATATTTGAATATATTTTCTGAATGCAGGTGCCCCTTGCCATGGAAATACTTGTGGCTGAGTTGAACAGAGCGTGCATCTGTACTGTACCTAAATACGTAGCATACACAAAGGTAATCGGGCTATATATAGACAATATAAGAAACGCAGCCAATTGAGTGAGTCATTTTGCTTTATTCCATCATATTCCAAAGTCAAATAATAATGTGTCATTGACTCCACTGGAAATAGAAATGTTGTTCAGACTACTGATACGATTTGCATTTGTTTTGCAGACTGAAGTTCCTGCGGCAAAAAAACTTTCATGGAATTTGGGTAGGCTGAGCGTGGCTGTCTTGTTTCCTAAATTCTCTCCCACCCAATTTTTATACAGCTTTTGTTCTACAATCTTTTCTTGAAGTAAGTGATCAGCATTAAGTCACTTTTTGACCTAATTGCGTTTCCTCTTTTATTGATCACATTTATTCGGTCACACAGATGGCAGCATTTACGCTATATAGAAAGTATAGAAGTCAGTTCAAGAAAATATTGCATACGATTGATCGCGATTTCTTAAGCCCTCTGAGCAAAAAAAGCGGTGGACAGTTGCAGAAATACATACTTGTTTACAATCAAATCAGTTTCTGAAAGACCCAGAAGGATGGAAACTGGAGGATGACCATTGGTCTGGTTTCTAAAGATATCACTTATTGTACATTATTTTTCTTCTCCTGGTCTTTTTGAAGATAGGATCGTTGATTGTACTGCTACTCACTGAAACATGATTTTTGTAGAATGCAAAGGCTTGTAGGAAGAGGAAGAAATTTTGCGGATTCAATGTTGAATAATCAAGTTGCTATTCGAGT
Organism: Eustoma russellianum; assembly: GCA_036186865.1. NCBI lineage: Eukaryota > Viridiplantae > Streptophyta > Magnoliopsida > Gentianales > Gentianaceae > Eustoma > Eustoma russellianum. The sequence goes on from AP025062.1 coordinate 3,663,643, forward strand.
TTGTATGCAGTTTTTAATCATGAAGTGCAAAGCTGAACATTCTCTTCCAGAGTTGCTTTTGCTTCGATCTTGGAGCTATCAAATGCTAACAAAGGATATCTATCAAAGATATATGAGTGTTGCCTAAAAAGGTCGAGAACTGAGCCGTGGGTCTCGTTGGAAGCAAATACTATTCTTTTGGAATGAGATATTTTTTGCTTGCCTCTCCAGACTCTAACGATAGATTTTGTTGTCATTAGAATATACTGTGTATGCGTTATTGTATAAAAAAGTCAGAGAACTCAAATTAAATATAACTAATGAAGAGACAATTTCATTTCTACTTATGAATGTAACTGAAAAAGATCATGAAAAACTGTGAACATATCTAAGAAAATAACAAGAACCCTTGCTGTAAAAATGAAAAATTACCGTTTTGTTGTGCACTTTTTCCCTATCATAATGCCAGCCGGAGGGCCGGTCACAGTTATGGTGCAATGGCTGTACAACCAATACGAATAACTGAGAAAACCCAAGATAGACCTTGCATGGAAGTAACCCTTGATGTCAAACATCACTCTTCCACTCTCTATTTGTCTTCTGAGATTCTGGCTTTCGTCTGTGCTAAGTGGAACCTGGCTTGTGATCATATGAACAGTCTCAAACGTGGATTCGCGTCTAAAAGCCGTGAATGGCTCCAGGTATCTTGTTGCAATGAATTTCTGATCATGATAAACATTCATTACCGCGTAGTTGAAATCTACATTCAACTTCCTGTTTGGGTTGGTGAAGTTTGCTAGAAGAGTAAGGTCTGCGTTAAGTAGGTAGTTCATGTCGAGATATGCTGCATTGAAGCTTACATTTGAAACGTCGAATTTCGGCAGATGGGGACGAAAGACTAGATAAACTATGAGGACCGTTAGGCCTCCTACTATGATTATAAGCCAAAAGAGGGTGCAACATGCAGCAATAAGCCATGCTATAGGCTTGGTTTTGCGTGATGTTGGAACTCGAAGATCAGATGCTCGCCCCTGAGGCGTGCCATGTTGGCCTTGAGGATACCTCCCTTGTTGACCAGGAGTATGTCTTCCCTCATGTGACTGGCTTGGCCATGGCTCGCTAGCTTGAGTGCGAGGCGGTTGGTTTCCTTGCTGTTTTGGTTTGCCATATCGACCATAAGGATGTGCTTCTCCATGCTGACTATAAGGATGTTCTTCTGGATTCAAATAAGGATGTGCTTCTGGATGCAACTGAGGTTGTAGTGGTCGAGTGTCTTCTCTAAGATATTGGTCGAGTTCTGCATGCACCGGTAGGCCAAGCACCTCATCATTCGGCCTTCTCTTTGGTTGTATCCGAGGTTCACGTGCCTGATCATTTGGCCTTCTCTTTGGTTGTATCCGAGGCGGTGAACCAGGGCGAGATTGCGGATCAGGAGGTGGTGAACGGACGTGAGACCATGGTTCGCTGTATGCAGGTGGCAAAGAAAGATCAGATGGTCTCAACTGAAGCTGAGGCTCTTGCCTAGGAGCTCGATATGGCCTTTGTGGTTGTGGTGGTGAAAAGGGTGGTGAATTGAAGTGAGGATTAGTATCACGTTGGTGATACATAGCATTGAATGTAAAAAAGTGTGGAAGACAAGGCAGAAATCTGTTCTTTTCCTGAAATGAAATTAGAAACAAAAGCCTTGGTTGTAAGGGGGATTTGGAGCGGTAGCATTGATGCAAAGTGAAAGAATCAGAATTTGCTTATGTAACCAAGGCAAGTAACGTGCTTGATGCCTGCTTTTAGAATTTTGAGTTATCACCAAACAGTTGGGAATTTCACATGGACCATTACACATGAAACATTCTAACTTTAAGAATTCTTTTAAGCACTGCACCAGCATAAACACATTTTAAAAAGTAATCATGATAACAAACAGGTCCCCCCCCCCCCTCTTTCTACTTCATTTTTTTATACAGCTTGTGTACAAGTCTAGGGCTTTTATGCAACTCTAGTACAGCAAGCTTGTTACATATAACAGCTTCAATTAACAAGACTAGTCTAGTAACTACTCTGATTTTCAAACAAAACCAGGTGACTTTTCTTGCCTAAGCAAAGAGTTAAAACTTTAGGACTGTTTATTAAAAGCATCCTAGGAAACAAGCCCAAGTTTCCTTAAGTAGGTATGTAAATACACAAATGGAACCATCATTGTTCAGAAATACTGTAACTTCATACTTCACTAGAAGGTTTTCTTCATGACTTCAACCCAAAACCAGAACTAGGGTTGTTAAACGAACAGAACAGTTCACGAACTGTTCGAGTTCAGTTTGTGTTCGGTTTGTATTTGTTCGTTTAATGGTAGGTAAACGAGCCGAATTCGAACAACATTCTGGTTCGTTTACTAAAATGAGCCAAACTATTCGGCTCGTTTAAACAGTTAAAGGATTATCGAGCCGAACTCAAACCAATTTTAAAGTTCGTTTAGCTAAACGAATCGATCCGAACAGTTCGTTTAGCCAACGAATCCGAATTCGAAAACCTAGTATTCGGTTCGACTCGGTTCATTAACACCCCTAACCAGAACCTTAGTTCACATAATTTCGTTTTTGAACAACAACATTATTACCTTAGCAGATCCCGCCTATGGCGGGGTATAGGAGGGTCGGATGTACGCAACCATATATATGTGTTAGAAATATACAGAGGTTGTTTCCCGATTACCCTGATGAAAATTACGTCAAGCTGTGTCGATCAACTGCTACTTCACAATATAAGAAGCGCAGCCAATTTAGTGACTGCATAAAGGGAAGACACCATGAAGAACATACTGTTAGACAATCTCATGATAAAGACAAACATTCTAAAGGACTACTACAAGAGGTTTACCAGGTTATGCAGATCATGATTCTGACAAAATAATACCACTTTGTCGTTGTTCAGACCCTAAAACAGCTGCTTTCTTCGCTTTAGAAGTAGTTCTTTGATGTCAAGAAATCCATTGTTGGGCCAAGAACACCACCTTGTAAGTCTCTGTATGATGATGACTGATGAGCTCCAGTTGGAACTGGTCGCTTTGCACCATGAGTTTTCCTACGAAAGGTGCGCCTTCTTGTCACTAGGAGCCTCGCTGCATTGCTCCCGCAGGTGTCTTCCTTTTTCTACAACGAGGACGACATCATCATCATCCGGACCCAGTATATCCCAATGACAGCACACGTTATCGTTAGGGTCTGGAGCGGGTAAGTGGTAGGCAGACAATACCTCTATCCCTTGGGATAGAGAGTCTGCTTCCAGTGAGACACCCGGCTCTATATATACCTGCATAAATGATATGATAATAGAGATATGTTGTGCTAGTGTGTTAGTGAGGAAATTCAAGAAATGCAAAGAAAGGACTTTGGATATTAAAATACACCTCACGTGTATATGTACATGTAATGTAAAACAACGATATAACATACGCAACCAAGTGGAAAGTCAACCTAGAGCGTAGATAGTGTCTACGCCTATCTATGTCCCTAAATATACTCTAAAGTGTCCCTATAATACGACCTATACCTCGTTAACCTTAATCTTATGTCTCCATGAACTCATATCCTGGACCATGTCCTCAGAGAGGTGCAAATCTAGTAGGTCGTGCCTTATCTGCTAACCCCAAGTAAGTTTGGGCCTGTCTTTACTCCTGTTCCCTTCTACAATGAGGCTTTCAATTGCTCTGACCGACGCTGCTGTCTGTCTCCGCTTGACATGCCCGAACCATCTCATTCTGCCGTCCCTTATCTTATCTGCTATATTACTCACACCTAACCTTTCTCGAAACACCTCGTTTCTGATCCGGTCTAGCCTTGTATGCCCACACATCCATCTTAGCATCTTCATCTCTGCCACTTCCATCTTCTGTAATTGTGTCCTCTTGATGGCCCAGCATATAGCATTGTCGGTCGCACTATCACCCTATAAAATTTTCTTTTTAATTTAGTTGGGAAATTTTTGTCACACAACACCCCTGAGGCCGCCCTCCATCTACACCAGCTTGCTTGAACTCGATGTGCTACATCATTATCTATGTCGCCATTCTGCTGCACAAATGATCCTAGGTACTTAAACTTACTTACCTGTGGTACCACTTGACCATCTATGGTGAGCTGGCTATCCTCACTGTCTGCTACGCCGCTGAAGTCGCAGTGCAGATACTCGGTCTTAGAATGGCTAATCTTTAAGTCTTTTCTTTCTAAAACACCTCTCCACTGCTCTAGCCTCATACTCAGGGTATGTCTACTTTCTGCAACTAATACAATATCGTCAGCAAAAAGCATACACCACGCAACTGCCTCCTGTATCGGCTTTAACAACTCGTCAAGGGCAACTGCAAAAAGAAATGGGGACATCATAATCAAAATAATATAAATATACAACAACATTACCCTATTGCCTTAGAGACTTCCTCTTATGACGAGGTATAGGGGTTCGGATGTGAGCAACTATACACATGTGTTACAAATACAGAGGTTATTTTCCGATGACCGCGTCACGCTCTGTGATTAACTAGTACTTCACAATATAAGAAGCGTAGCCAATTTAGTAACTCATTTTGCCTTATTCCATCATATTCCAAAGTCGAGTATACCTTTAAACTCCATTGGAAATGGAACCTAAATAATATACATATATTTACCAAAAGGAAAAAAAAATCCACCAGTCTGTTATAACATTTTACTGAACTGCACTGGCATGCACATAGAAATTCAATTTCTAGAGCCTAACGTGTTAGAAAAAGTACATTAAAGTACGTTTTCATATGCTCCAAACTTATATAGAGCGTGTATAAGGTCGGTCAAGAGATTGGTATGGAACGTAGAAAACTGGGTGAACCTCAGTTGAACATCGATCTCTAACATAGATCGATCGAAGTACATCGATCGATCTATGTTAGAGATCGACGTGGATCTGAGGACTTCGAACGATGACTTCGATCGATCGTAGTCACATCGATCGATCGAAGTAACTTTGAAGTGAGAGATCGATGTAGTCTGTTTGACTTCGATCGATCTAAGTAACTTTGAAGTGAGGGTTCGATGTAGTCTGTTCGACTTCGATCGATCGATCGATGTCCAACAGACAGCTCTGTTCATCAGCAGTCACAGTTTTTAATCCAAGAATCATCTCCCTTCGGCCAAAAACGGTAATCAACGGCTCTTGGAAGTTAGAATAAGGCTGAGAGTGATTTCAAAGAATGTTTTCAACACTTCTAAGGTCTATAAATAGAAGACCTTGCTACTTTCAACAAAAACAATCATCTTTTGCAAAAGTTTAAGTTCTCAGCATTATTGTGATCTTCTTCTTCTCTTTCTCTACCTTCAACAAGCAAGTTCATTCTTTCTCCTCTAGAGCAAAGGGAAGAAAGATAGCCGTTATATCCTGGGAAGCATTTGCTTGAAGACTACCTTGCTCTTTGGTAGGAGCAAAATTGCTTTAAGGACAGTGACTACTTTGTCACGTCTCGGCTTCATTTTTCTGTGTTTATCATATTCTCATTCTTCATTTCAACCATTCTTAAAGCAATTTTGGTTGAGAATATGGCAACAAGACAAGCACCAGTTCCTGATATGTCTAAGATGGAGCCATTCGATGGCAAGTTCTTCAAACGTTGGGCTGCAAAGGTGTTATTCTTTCTAGAGATGATTTCTGTTTCGTATGTGCTTACTAAAGACAGACCAATAGACGAAATAGAAGGCAAAAAGTATGATGCTGACAATACTACGTGTAGAGGACACATTCTGCACTTTCTCTCCAACTCTCTATTTGACATTTATGTCAAATTTACGTCAGCAAAGGATATTTGGGCAGCACTTCAGAACAAATATGGTTCTGAAGATGTTGGAAAAAGAAAGTATGTGGTCAGCGAGTTTCTGAAGTTCCAAATGGTGGACCACATACCGATCAATGATCAAATTCACCAATATCAACAGTTGGTGGATAACATGGAGCAAGAAGGCATTAAAGTTGATGAAACTTTTCAAGCAGCGGCCTTGTTGGAAAAGTTACCCTCTTCTTGGAGCAAATACAAGAAGAGAGGTAAACATGATGATGCCAAATTAACCTTGGATGCAGTCATCAAGCACATTCGCATTGAGGAGAATAATCGGCTTGATGACAATGAATGAGATGAAAGAAGTTCTCGAGCCAATGTGGTGGAGCACAAACCCAAGAGGCAAAAGACTCAGCAAAATGGCAAAGGTAAGACATTTGTGCAGGGACAAGGGCAGAAGAAGATGAAAGGCGCATGCTGGGTGTGCGGAAAGCTGGGACACAGAGCAGCCAAGTGCAACCAGCGGAATGGTTAAGGAATTTACTAGTTGATATTCCATTGTGGACTAAGCCTATGCCATCTGTTTTTGTTCATTGTGACTCACAGGCAGCTATTGCTCGAGCAAGGAACAAAATATACAATGGAAAAAGCAGGCATATCCGCTTGAGGCACAATATTGTGCGTGACTTGATTAGTTCTGGGGTGGTTAACTTGGAATACATCAAAACCGAGTTGAACCTGGCTGATCCCTTAACTAAAGGCTTGAACCGAAAACTGGTTCTTAAGACATCAAGAGGAATGGGACTTGTTCCGTTGAGGTGAATTCTCTATGACAGGAACCCAACTCGCTATTAGTAGAGATCCTACAAACGGAGTTCAATGTGGTAAGAACACGCCATAGAAGAATTCTATAAAGTACTATTATTTGTCCTTCCTTTGATGATGCACTTGTGGATAGTACTTATTACAATTTTGAGGGTGAGATGTAAATCTCTTAATGGATGATTCATAGCCATTATAAATGGTGGTGTATTGTAGTATACACTTGATGAATAACACCTATATAAGTGTGGAAGTGGGGCCGCTTCCTATGAGAGCCTGGAAAACTCTCTAGAGCGCTTATGAATTCTGGGATTGAGTGCAGGGCCATTAATGCACCACATCGCGAACTTGTATGAAGTTAGGTGTTGACATGTCATTTGTATGATCATATAAACAGTAGTGAAATATGTGGTTCAAGACGGTTGTCACCCTATTTCCGTTTATATATCTTCAGATGTACTATCGGATAGTTCAAGACGTTTGTCACTACTCCGTTATGTGTCTTCATCTTATTTTGATTGAGAAGAAGTCCGTTGTTTATCATATGAAAGGTTCATATATAAGTTTGGATCATGTGGGGGATTGTTAGAAAAAGTACATTAAAGTACGTTTTCATATGCTCCAAACTTATATAGAGCGTGTATAAGGTCGGTCAAGAGATTGGTATGGAACGTAGAAAACTGGGTGAACCTCAGTTGAACATCGATCTCTAACATAGATCGATCGAAGTACATCGATCGATCTATGTTAGAGATCGACGTGGATCTGAGGACTTCGAACGATGACTTCGATCGATCGTAGTCACATCGATCGATCGAAGTAACTTTGAAGTGAGAGATCGATGTAGTCTGTTTGACTTCGATCGATCTAAGTAACTTTGAAGTGAGGGTTCGATGTAGTCTGTTCGACTTCGATCGATCACATCGATCGATCGAAGTGACATCGATCGATCGATGTCCAACAGACAGCTCTGTTCATCAGCAGTCACAGTTTTTAATCCAAGAATCATCTCCCTTCGGCCAAAAATGGTAATCAACGGCTCTTGGAAGTTAGAATAAGGCTGAGAGTGATTTCAAAGAATGTTTTCAACACTTCTAAGGTCTATAAATAGAAGACCTTGCTACTTTCAACAAAAACAATCATCTTTTGCAAAAGTTTAAGTTCTCAGCATTATTGTGATCTTCTTCTTCTCTTTCTCTACCTTCAACAAGCAAGTTCATTCTTTCTCCTCTAGAGCAAAGGGAAGAAAGATAGCCGTTATATCCTGGGAAGCATTTGCTTGAAGACTACCTTGCTCTTTGGTAGGAGCAAAATTGCTTTAAGGACAGTGACTACTTTGTCACGTCTCGGCTTCATTTTTCTGTGTTTATCATATTCTCATTCTTCATTTCCAACATAACGAACAAAAAGAAAAGAAACAACTAAGTAGATCTTATGATTAAAACATCGAAAGAGCCAACAGTCAATACTTGGGTAGAGACGTCCGACTGCTTACCACTACTAGCAGGGGCGAAGGTGAAACATGCTTGTCAATGGAACCTCCAGAAGCTCCATCTGTTGCTGCTGGTACACCTCGAAAATCGTCTTTAACAATACGAACATGAATGAGGCTTTTTAAGTCAATCTGCCACATATTCATGGTCCCAGACACACGAAGGTGTCCAGACAGAAATCCATTAAAGAACGACTTTGTAACGCATGAAGCAGAGGAAAAAAGAAAGTTGTGTGAAGGGAATATAGCACAGTTTTCATGCAAATAAATATGGTGGGGAGGTTGATACCTGCAAAGGTCCATCTGCTTTGTAAATAGGCGTCTGGTTTCTCCTCAACCTAAAGGCTAAAGCCGTATAAAAAAAATAAAAATAAAAAGGCTAAAGCCGTTATACCGACGAGGTCAACAAGGCTTCAGCTTCTGCCGGTTGATTCCTATCACGTGCGATGTTTTGCTAACTTTCAGTTTAGTTTAGTTTGCACTTTGTAATGATCCTAACTTTGAGGCAGGAACATAAGATTGATATTTTGTGATCTTGAGATCACAGGTTCGAGCTACAGAAACAGCCTCTTACACACCGTATTTGACTCTCTTCGGACCTTACGGAAACGCGAGATACTTAATGATGCCTCTTATAATTGGTGTAGTGTAATAATCTATGCATTAGAAAAATTAGGCAAACAACAGACAAAACAACAAAAACAGAGCCCGTATGGATCCACATCTGGAAACGGTTACCGAAGTTGAAAAATAAAACTCAAATACATCGAATATGCGATGTACATAAGATAGCGTACATCGGATTTTTCAAACATTGCCTAGGGTGAATGATTTGACCCATGTATAAACTTTGGATAATGCAAATTTATTTATTTCAGTGGTCTTAATGGACTGATATATCCTGAACTGTTATAGTTATGTAAAAATCTATCCCAACGCAAATATCTGTGTAGTTTTTCTTAATTTTTTAAGCTTTATTAGATAATCATTGATTGAATATGTACACGGGGTTTATAAGTAAAGATAGATTTGTCTAACATAAGTATTAAAAAGAAATATGGAGAACATGTTGATGCGTGAGTAGTATTGGGGCTACGCGCCCCAGGGGCATAGTCCAGGGGTAAGTGACAAAGGTGATTGGGGCTAGAACCCCGACGTCCCGAGTTCGAGTCCGTGTGGAGACAATCCTTGTTGAAATATTACAAGGGTTGCCTCTGGGCTGGCTGATTCTCGAGTGTACTCTCCCTTTGTAGGGCTGCCGGTGGAGCACATCCCTCGATTTACATCCCATCTGACTAAGGGGCCTCTGGTACAGATGGGAGAACCCACCCCTCATCAAAGTATTGGGGCTACGTATATTAGATTGTATAACTTCTTTAAACTTTACGCAAAACGCGGGAAAATAATTTATTGAAAACGTGATTTTTTTTTAAAAAAATGTGTGAACAGTTATCCTTTTATTCTAATCATATCAACTATATCTTTTCAACGGAGGCAATAAAGAACAAAGAAGTGTACAAAATCTTCAAAAAGGACGCGTGAATATCATCATTATCTATTCTATTGTTAAATAATCTAAATTTAAGGAAACGGGTTGGTGGTTGATTGAGCAAAATCTCTGAAAAAAAACACAGTGATAGCATATTGTATCTCGTACCCCGCGTGTAAAAACTGGTTGAAATGAATCCTCAGAAGGTGGGATTTCAAGTTTATTATGGCGTCCTCCTAGCCGCTGCCGTTGCATTGCTGCCTGCTCCAATATTGTGTTCAACCACAAGAGGCTGCGATTTTCCGGCCATATTCAACTTTGGAGACTCTAACTCTGATACAGGTGGTCTTTCAGCAGCATTTGGCCAAGCTCCTCCTCCGCATGGGGAAACTTTCTTCCACCACCCTGCCGGCCGCTTCTCAGACGGCCGCCTTCTCATTGATTTCATAGGTATAATCATTAAAAACCTTAGCCTTTATGTCACTCCTCCCGTTTAAAGACATTGTTATAGTTGATTTTTTTGATCCAGTTCATTCACAATACTTTTGGGGCGGAAGGAGTATTGTCTGTGTCCCATGTCATTACTTTTCTTCCCAGCTGTAGCTATAAGTGTGTATCATTAGTGCCAACTGCAATTATAACAACCGAAGACCATACTGTTATAACAGTTTGTAAATGCAATGGAAAAAAGAATGAAGGTGAATTGGAGTTTAAATAAGCAAGAATAGCTTGGCACATGACATGGATCGATTCATGTATCAGTTGGATCGATGCATATGGCTTGAAAATGAAGCTGAGTATTCTGTTGAACATAGATCGATCACATCGATCGACCGACGTCAGATAGATCGATGACTTCGATCGATCGATGTACCCTGAGTGCAAAGTTGAAGTACACTGTCCAACATAGATCGATTAATGTGACTTCGATCGATATATAGATCGATCGAACTAGCTTGGTTGAAAAACTGGAACACACCGTGAGACATCAATCGATACTTCGATTGATCGATGTGCCATGGATGAAAAGTTGGAGCTCACTGTAGGACATTGATCGATGGCATCGATTGATTGACGTGACATCGGCCGATCGATGTGCCCAACAGGTGTGACTTTTCATCTAAAGTTGCAACATATGCACCAAGGGACATGTTCCAACCACCCAAGGACGGTTTGAACGTCTGAGATGAAGTTAAAATGCCTATAACAAGGCACGTTTAACACATATCAAGATATTCCGATCCCTTGTTCAAGATCAAGCATCTTATATTCTCCTTCCTCTTCAAAAGTATTCTCAATTGAAAGTTCATTAGATTTCTATCCTTATTGCTGAGGATAAGAAATCGTTTGGTTGTTGTATCCTAAGAGAAAATTTGTCTACAACCCTGCCCTAACTAGTGGGGACAAATAATCCTTGGAAAGTGTTTATGCACGCCCCAAGCCATCAATTTCCTACTCATTCTACTCCACCTTTTGACTCCATCTTCTAACACATACACAAGTGAATTTACGCACACGTTCATGCCTCTTGATGTGAAAAATAGATACATATATGAATACACATTAAGAGGGGTGTGTTCACACATAGCGATGTGCACAGTGGGAGACCAGTGTGAATAATGCAATTCACGTGCCTCATGTCCACAAACACTGTTAAGTTAATACTCTGTGTTTTATTTGAGAGATCATCTGAAATAATGGAGTATTAACTTGGACAGCGAATGTTCTGCACTGAATAATGCACATCCACTGACTGCATAATTAACTGCAGGGACTGGATTTGCATATAATTTTATCTAATGATTTGTTAATCTTGTTCTTGATTTGAAGTTGTTTTGTTTGTTTTTCAGCTGAAAGCTTGGGATTGCCTTATCTCAGTGCATATCTAGATGCTGTGGGTTCTAATTTCAGCCATGGAGCTAATTTTGCAACTGCTGGCTCAACAATCAGGCCACAAAATACCACCATGTCCCAGAGTGGATATAGCCCTATTTCATTGAATGTCCAATTTACTCAGTTTTCTGATTTTCAAACAAGATCTCAGATAGTCAAAAAACAAGGTAGCCCATATCCTTTTAGGTCAAGTTTTAGACACAAAGTATGGTTCAGTGAAAATTCCTGATTATAGTTTCATGATTAGGAGGAGTCTTTGAACTGCTGTTGCCAAATGTGGATGATTTTTCTCGTGCATTGTACACCTTTGACATTGGCCAAAATGATCTCACTGCTGGCTACAAGCTTAATATGTCCATCGAGCAAGTTAAGGCGTATGTTCCTGACCTATTAGAGCAATTATCAAATGTTATCAAGGTATGCCACTTGGTCCTCTTTAATTGCTTTTAATAGTTACCTGATTTAGGTTTGACAATCATCTAAAGATAGAAAATTTTCACCCTTGCAATGTAAGAATGTATACGCAAAAGGTGGAAGATCATTTTGGGTTCATAATACTGGACCAGTTGGTTGCCTCCCCTATGTTATGGATCGATTTCCAATTACAGCAGCACAGATTGATGAGCATGGGTGTGCTAGTCCGTACAACGAGGTTGCTCAGTTTTTCAACCTCAAGTTGAAGGAAGCTGTTGTTCAACTTAGAAAGGCTCTTCCGTTGGCTTCAATTACTTATGTGGACATCTACTCGGTAAAGTATAATCTCATTAGCAATGCCAAAAAGCTAGGTGAGCTATTGATTTGACAGTAAAGATCATCATTTCGTGTGCATTTGTTTTCAATTATACATCTTGTTCTTGATAAGAATTTATTCTACCAGGATGTTGTGGGCACCAGCGGTGTTAATTCTAATTAAATTTGTATTGCAGGGTTTGAGAATCCGTTTTCAGTTTGCTGTGGTCATGGTGGCAAGTTCAACTACAACAGATTCATCAAATGTGGGAGCAAAAAGTATGTGAATGGCACAGAGATTGTTCTGGCAAAGTCTTGCAAGAAACCATCTTCCAGGATTTGCTGGGATGGGGTTCACTTCACTGAAGCAGGCAACCGATGGATCTTTGATCAGATAGTTGATGGTTCATTTTCAGATCCTCCTCTGGCAGTAACCTCAGCATGTCATAGAATGAACCTTTGATTTACTTTAGTAGTGAGTAGCTCTTATTGCACCAAGTTCAGATTTCTTTCTTCTGAATAGAAGTTCTAGTCTAGAATGGTAATCATCCTACAGTGCATTTGAATTTGAAGGAAACTAGTTGAACATGCCATAAGATCGAGAGCTACTCTCCAGGCGCATAGCATCTATACAAGAGCATGTTGGGACTCTCTCTTCTCTTTTTCTGGTTTGATGAAGCTCTCTCTCTCAATGCAGCCACGCAATGAGCACAAAGCGAAATATTCTTTCGCCTTTTACTAAAGAAGCTCTCTCTAGACAAAAACATAAAAGCAGGAGTTTGATGAGGAGATTATGTAGTTGGGACATTACTTTTCTGTTTCAGGTGCAGAAAGCAGCTGCTATATTTGAGATATTGTAAGTTCAAATTGCAAAATGGCATTGCTCTATTTGTATTTCATATTCTTCTTTTTGCTGGGGGGTGAGGGATATATCTTTTTGGCAGTGCATTTTATGAGACTTTATATTCGTAGAAGCAAAAGTTGGCAGGACGCTTATTCTAAGTTCCAAGGTTAGAAGCAAGGTTAGATTGTCTTGCACTAAGTGTAGGGTAAGACTGTGTATATCATATCGCGAAGTAATTCGGTCTTTCCATAGACCATACACAAATGCAGAAACCTAGTGCACTGGGAACGTTCTAGTCAGCAGTATAATCAAATGAAAAGAAATTCCTGGTTAGGCATATAATTATAACTTCATATTTTGGAAACTTGGCTCAGAATCCTCTGGGACAACTTGCTAAAAAATTAAAGATTTAAGTCAAATTTGTGACAGCTAACTACATTTTGTTATGCATACTGATTAGACTTGTGCTAGGTTGAGTGTCTAAAGAATTTTAAGTCAATGATCTTTACATTAATGCCATCTAGCGAGCATAGTACAACGGAGAGTTATATGCTACGTTCGAGAAGGATGAATCGATTCCGAAAAAGAAATCTATTGATGCGCAGTCTGAGTATAGGTTTAGTGCTATATACTTATGCATAATCTAAAGATTTATACCAGAATATACGTGTAGGTTTTGCAAATACATAACAAATATAGGTAGATTACTTACCTCTAATCTTCTATACTACATCGGAAATGGATTCAGAATGGGTTACAAACAACCTTTGTTTCCTTCCTAAATGGGTCTCTTCTGTGAGCTTTGAAATGAAAGACAACAAATCTTTTTTACCCCTTGAGTTGATGCAGACAACAAATCTTTTTTTACCCCTTGAGTTGATGCCTCGGCAGAAGGAAGAATAGGGTGGGAGAATGGTTTTCTTTTTTTTTCTTTTGTATTTAAAGAGAAAGGGGTTGCTGAAGGTGGGGAGGTGGGAAGAGATTTGGGGCAATTTTGGAAGAGTGAGATAATGGGAGGTTCGACCAATCCCCCCAAACAGCGACTGCTATTCCAGTTTTTATTTTATTTTTTTAATTTTTGAATTTTTTTCCATATATGCAAATTAATCCTTAAAAGAACATTTTTTATATAACACGGACGTAACAGTAAACTTAATCAGCTTAAAGCTCGAATTGGCAAAAAAAAAATCTTTTGGTAAGTCAACAATATCTTCAAAACACTAAGAAAAAGATAGTAATTTGAATAAGAAATCCATTAGACTGAAGCACAACAAAAATCAAGCCAAAAAAGACGATTTGTCCCAAACCTTAAGCACGCAATAAACAGATAATTCATCAGGTCTGAAACTCTTCCAGCCAGAGAACCAAAAATCACAGAAAAATTTTAGCAATTCAGGTCTGCATAGATAGAAGGTTGGGGGGGAAATAGAAAGAATGAAAACCCTTTTCATTCAGTTAAAAATAAAGATGCTGGATCCTTACTAATATAGCATGACTTTACATATAAAAAAACACATACCTCATGTTTAGAACAATGAAAAAATATTACACCAGAAAGAACACACATACATATTTGCCCCCAGAACATGCATATAGGTTGAAATTCGAGCATTCAGGTGTATGTCGGTAGCAGACACACCTATTGTGACCCCAACAAACTGAAGATTTGAAGACTTGAATGAAATGGTTTCTATTGATTTAATCGTTTATAGTATATCCTTTCTTATAGTACAACACTTGTATCTAATTTTGGAAGCTGTAAATACACGATTTGATACACAATTAACATGATTTGATTTGATTCAATTTCCTAGCTAATGCAAGGCTCTCCGTTGCTTGATTTCCGGTGACTGAGGATTTGATTGCTTCTATCACTCTCCCTCAAGTTGATCAGTGGGATTTCCAATGCTCAACTTGTACAAAAGTTGCTTCGAACACTTGACTACTTACTGCTTTGGTAAGGATGTCCGCCACTTGGTCTTCTGACCGTACAAAAGGGACTTCGACTATTCCAGCATCAAGCTTTTCCTTAATAAAATGTTTGTCTATATATATGTGTTTTGTCCTGTCATGCTGAACTGGATTTTCAGAGATCCTGATTGCTGCCTGATTTTCACACTTCAACTGAGCTGGTCTTTGTATTGGAAAAACCCAACTACTTTAGCAACTTGTCAATCAATAACACCTCCATAATGCCTTTGGAAATATCTCTGAATTGTGCTTCTGCGCTTGATAAGGCCACTACCTTTTTGCTTCTTGCTTCGCCAAGTAACAAGGGTTGCCTCCCACCAGTGAGGAAATACCCAAACGTTGACCTTCTATCATTCACATTTCCTGCCCAGGCTGCATCAGTAAACACCTCTACATTTAGGTGTCCTGATTTTTATACCAAATCCCTTTTTGTGGAGTTCTTTTTAGATATCCTCAAGACTCGCATTACCGCTGCCATGTGTTCTTCTTGGGGCTGATGCATGAATTAACTTACCACCCGACTGCATAGGCTATGTCTGGCCTTGTATAAGAAAGATAGATCAATTTTCCTACCAGCCTCTGATACTGTTTCTTTATCCACACTGGACTCCACCCTTCTTGACCTGAAGTTTTTGGTTTGACTGCCATAGGGGTTTCACTTGGCTTGCAACTATCATTCCTGCCTTAGTCAATAAGTCCAACATATACTTTCGCTGAGATATAAACAAACCTTTCTCTGAGCAAAGGACCTCTATGCCAAGGAAATATTTGGGATCATCCAAGTCTTTTATTTCAAACTCAGAGAACAAACTGGTTTTGAGTCGATTCATTTCCTCTATATCATTCCCTGTAAAAACCACATCATCAACATAGATTATGAGACATGTAATTAAATCACCTCTTTGTTTTAGGAATAATGTGTTGTCCGCGTTGCTCTACTTGTAACCATTGTGTTTCATGACAAGAGTGAATCTCCCAAACCAGGCTTTTGGTGACTGTTTCAATCCGTAGAGTGTGCGTTTGAGTTTGCATACTTCATTCTTTCCAAAGTCACGTGCAAAGCCAGGTGTTGCTTCCATATACACCTTCTTCACTTAGTTCACCATGTAGAAATGCATTCTTAACATCGTACTGGTACACAACAGCCATGATTTGTTGACAGCAATAGAAAACAGGACTCTGATAGGTATCAATTTTGGCAACCGGAGAGAAGGTCTCTGAGTAGTCAATTCCATATGTTTGTGTATATCCTTTCGCTACCAATCTGGCCTTATATTGCTCAATGGTCCCATCTGCTTTATATTTCACCGTATACACCCACCGGCATCTAAAAGGTTGCTTTCCTCTGGTGCAGTTCACACTTCTCCCATGTATCATTTTTCTGGAGCGCCGCCATCTCGACCTCCATTGCCTCTCTCCACTCCCTCTGCTGAAGCGCTTCCACCTACACTTTGTGGAGGTTTCTCATGTACAGAGTGACATAAACAGGGCCCTTCTTCATCAGTTATATCTACCCTTACTGGATGTTTAGCACCTCGCGTCTTCTGCTCTGGTGAATATCGTCAGGGGCGGAATACCTCGATTTCTTCTTGGAGGGAGAGTATGTACCTACGCCTGCGGCTCAGTTTCAGGGTGTTCAGGTAGGTCATTCTCATCAGATGGTAAGTTCATTTGGGGGAAAGTGTATTGGTAAGTAGGTCAGAATTCACCTACCCCTCGTGTGGGATACTCATAGATGGAGGATCATTGGACGATAGCACGTGAGCTTCGGATTCTACTACTTCGGACTGGGCCATGCTCGGTGGCGCCACCTGCTTGTCCTTGTTGGCTGGCCTCGGACAATCTGAGTTTGTGTAACCAGTCGTGAGGCTCATTGTAATGCTCCCCTGAGCTCAGTACTGGTGGAAAAATAGTATTCTATTTCAATGAATACAAAGTCTAGAGTAACCGTGACCCATATGGGTAATAGGATTGTAACAACGATATCCTTTTTGGTGTTTAGCATATCCAATGAAGACGCATTTGGTGGCACAGGGATCAACTTGGTACGCTCATGCTGTTGAACATGAGTATAGACATTACATCCGAATATTTTTGGAGGTAAAGTAAAAGAGAGAGAGAATAGTGACTTGAGTGGCTAGTGTCTGTAAGGGGTTTTTTGGTTGAGAGCTCATGTTGAAAGTCTATTGATATAGGTAGGCAGATGTTTCCAGGGCTTCAGGCCAAAAAGATTTGGGGACACGGGCTTCAATCATCATTTGCCGTGCCATTTTAGTACAAGTAATTTTTTCTTTCAGCTACTCCATTTGAGTTGTGGAGTATTTGGACAAGTAGTCTAATGAATAATACCATGTTCATGGATGAATGACTGTAAACGGTCGGATATGTATTCACTACCGTTATCGGAGCGTAATATCTGTATTTTTTTATGGAATGAATTTGGTTTGAGACTCTGACTTGTGCTTTAAGAAATATATCCAGATCATTCGAAAATAGTCATCAACAAACATCACAAAGTACCGGAAACCCTATGAGTATGAGAACGGGGCGGGGTCCCCATACATCATAATGTATTAAGAAAAAACATTGATCAACGCGAGTATTATTAGGCGAAAGTACCCTTATGATGTTTGGCTAGAATACAAGTATCACATGTAGGCAGTTCACTAGACTGTGTAAACAATGAAGGAAATAAGTACGGAGATACCCAAATTAAGGGCGACCCAATCGACGGTGCCACGACCACAGTTGTCTATCAGCTGTCCGGTGGGCAAGCATGCACCGCCTTGTTGAGCAACCTCCTGCATATAGTATAGGCTATTGCTTTCAGTGCCACGCCCAATGATCTCCCTCGTATTGAATATCTTACAAGTGGCAAAAATCTGGGTACATTAGAGCTACGCAGTTAAATTGTTTGGTGAAGTTGGTTGAGAGACAACAATTTAGTAGAAATGCCAGGAATATAAAGACAATTATTAAGGTGTAGGTTTGGGAGAGATCTCTATGGTGCTGCTACCATGAACTAGAATTAATTCACCACTTGCGGTGTCAATATGTGTTTTAGGGACTTTGGCGGTGGAAAAATGAGAAAAGTCTTTGGATGTCTTTAAGGCAGTCCAAGAATAATTCTTGGGGTTTAGGATACCTTGTGCTATAGGTAGCACTTTGGATTACGTTGATTCCGAAGATACCTTCACCCACCACCTTTGCAGATTTTTGGCCTATCAGTTTATCGAAATCTTAGCCAAAGTGGGTTACCAAGAATCTTGACTACCGCGATTGACAGCATTGTTATTTCAACATTATATCGCGTGAGCAAGCAGGATTCATCAGTGGTCGAGACATTGTGGAGCATATACTCCTTGCACAAGAAACGACACAAATATTGGATAAAAAAGTCCGCGGTGGAAATGTGATGATTAAACTTGATATGATGAAGGGCATTCGACCGAGTGAGTTGGACATTCTTAAAGCAATTACTGGACCAAAATAGTTTCCATCCAAGATTTTTACAGCTTATTTTTAATCATTTGGAGGGTACATATATGTCGATTCTTATTAATGGTAAGCCATGCGGTTTCTTCTTTCAACCCACACCTGAAAAAATACACGAAACCTGAAAATTCTTGAAAAATACAAAAATGTCCCGTACACAACTTGAAATATTTGTACTTCTCAAGTTCGTGGGTATACGTGATATAAAACACGAAACCTTACACGAAACCTGACATGTACAAATTTGGGTATCTACTTCCATACACGCGAGAAGCGAATGGGTAAGGTATGAGTCTGGGTACTTTGATACCCGAAATCCAAAAAACACAAAACATGACTTGTTTGCCACCCCTATCCACCACTTCTACTTGAAAGCTTCCAACTTAATTAGTAAAATTCTCATACCTTTTCTAACTTTTATCTTGAAAGCTTGCAACTTGATTTGAAAAATCTTCATGGCTTATGTAGAATATCTGAAGTTTGTAACTTGCAATTGAGGTGAATTAGGATGGATATGGAATAGCCAACTTTCTCCCCCTGGTTTTTTGGTTTACAAACGGAGTTTTCGAATAAAAAAGATCTTGGATAGCCAACCCTCTTGAAATCTCAGTAATTTGCAATTGAATTGTAGTACGATTTCAGATGAGATACTGAACCCGTTGCACTGAGATGAATAAGAATGGATCTTGGATAGCTAACCCCTCCTGGCATCCAACTCCAATTGAGTTGTAGTATGACTGCAATTGAGATGAATCAGAATGAATCTGGGGTAGCCAAACCTCTTGGCATTTCCTGATTTGTTATATTATTATAAATATGAACTGCCAAAGTCTTTCAGTTTCTTCAATACTAGAGAAGACATAAATGGTTGCCAATGCCAGTCAACCAACCATCCACTTCTATTAAAATCTATGATCCACCCGACTGATGCGTCCACTCGTAATATAGGGTCGGTTTTCAAAGAAAAGGAAAAATTGATATCGAATCCCCCTTTTCATCTTATCGCATATGTTTTGAGCAAAAAAAGAGAAAAACTCTTGGGAATCAAACATTTCTTAGCAGTTCTTTTTCAAATTATATGGAAGTGTCCTATCATAAAAAGATCTCTCATATAATTAATTATTACAAAAAAATCAACAACAACAGACTATTTAAGGAGAAGGCATAAATGCCAGAATAATCTTTGATTTTGGAGCAAATCAATATGTTGTAGATATATACATTAACATTGACATTGTATTGAATACACTAGATACAACAATATTTTTACATTGTCTTGAAGGCTTTTGATTATCGTATATTAGATATTACTAAGAAATATATGTATCGTGATTGAGCCAAAGCAAAATGTTACTCAGTTACTTCGGCATCAATTCAGATATTCTTTTTCTAACTCTCTTTCAACTTGTCGTGAAAAAGTTTTGGGTGTTTTGGCAACAAACAATTTTGCGGTTGATTGATATTTCTCATGGTGAGCAGTCTTCCACATCCGATTTTCATTTGTTGGCACTAAGCATACTATTTCGGGTTGTCCAGTGTACGGTATGTACACAGTCACAGATCGACGTCGATTATGGTTAGAGCTTCAAAATATCAATTCTCAACTGAGTCCTCTATGGTTGATCGGAGGAGATTTTAGTATCTATCTTTCTATTGATGAACATTTTGGCACATCTGTGCCTCACATGGCATTCATATAGGAGTTTGCAAATTTTATCAGTCATTGTGAGTTGGTGGATTTGCCTTATGAGGGCACTCCTTATACCTGGGTGGGAGGCCGCGGCTTAGGTGTGGTCAAGCGGCGCCTTGATCGGATATTATGATCTCAGTCTTTCATTGATTGCTTTCCGAATCTGAAAGTACAACACTTGGCCTGGGTATCCTCGGATCATGCGCTGTTACTTCCACGGGTGAATCACAATTTGTTGGGCCCTAAATCATTTCGATTTCTTAATATTTGGACGGAACACGCGGACTTTTTCGACTTTGTTCGGGCTAAGTGGTCTGCATATCCCATGATGGGTGGCATGCGAGGTAGATATGATAAATTACAACACCTTAAAAAAGACTTGCAACATTGGAATGTTACCTATGGCAATGTTTTTGATAACTTAGCGGCAGGGGAGCAGAATCTTCAACTGCTTGAGACTGAGTATGACAGGTAACCAACATCGGAGTTGTGTACACAATATCATGCCGCTCAAGCTGCATGCAATTGGGCAGCAAATGTGGAGTTGCGGTTCTGGGAACAAAAAGCGATGGTCAAGTGGTTAAAAGACAGTGATGCCAATACAAAATACTTTCATAACATTGTTTGGGATAGGTGGCAGCGGCAAACAAATCACACATTTATACGCCTTCTGGGCTTCTTTGTGAAACAACAGAGGATATTCAGGCGGAAGCAATTTCTTTCTACTCGTCACTTTTTCCAGCGAAGCCTATGATTGTTGTTGAAGAATTACTACACTATATACCAAGTCTTGTTACTCATGAGATGAATACAAAGCTTATCCGAATGCTATCTCTCAAAGAAACTAAAGATGATGTATGGTCTCTTGGTCCACATAGTACAACAGGACCAGATGGATTTAATGGTTTGTTTTTTCGCCATTGTTGGGATATTGTACAGCTGGATGTCTTTAAGGCAGTCCAGGAATAATTCTTGGGGTTTAGGATTCCTCGTGCTATAGGTAGCACTTTGATTACGTTGATTCTGAAGATACCTTCACCCGCCACCTTTGCAGATTTTTGGCCTATCAGTTTATCGAAATTCTTAGCCAAAGTGGGTACCAGAATCTTGACTACCGCAATTGACATCATTGTTATCCAACATTATATCACGTGAGCAAGCAGGATTCATCCATGGTCGAGACATTTTGGAGCATATACTCATTGCACAAGAAACGACACAAATATTGGATAAAAAAGTCCGCTGTGGAAATGTGATGATTAAACTTGATATGATGAAGACATTTCGACCGAGTGAGTTGGACATTCTTAAAGCAATTACTGGACCAAAAGGGTTTCCATCAAGATTTTTACAGCTTATTTTTAATCATTTGGAGGGTACATATATGTCGATTCTTATTAACGGTAAGCCATGCGGTTTCTTTCAACCCACACCTGAAAAATACACGAAACCTGAAAATTCTTGAAAAATACAAAAATGTCCCGTACACAACTTGAAATATTTGTACTTCTCAAGTTCGTGGGTATACGTGATATAAAACACGAAACCTTACACGAAACCTGACATGTACAGGTTTGGGTATCTACCTCCATACACGTGAAGCGAACGGGTAAGGTATGGGTCTGGTACTTTGATACCCGAAATCCAAAAAACAACGAAACACAAAACATGACTTGTTTGCCACTCCTATCCACCACTTCTACTTGAAAGCTTCCAACTTGATTAGTAAATTCTCATACATTTTCCAACTTTTATCTTGAAAGCGTGCAACTTGATTTGAAAAATCTTCATGGCTTATGTAGAATATCTCAAGTTTGGTAACTTGCAATTGAGGTGAATTAGGATGGATATGGAGTAGCCAACTTTCTCCCCCTAGTTTTTCGGTTTACAAATGGAGTTTTGAATCAAAAAGGTCTTGGATATCCAACACTCTGAAATATCAGTGATTTGCAATTGAATTGTAGTACGATTTCAGATGAGATACCGAACCCGTTGCACTGAGGTGAATTAGAATGGATCTAGGATAGCTAACCCCTCCTGGCATCCAACTCCAATTGAGTTGTAGTATGACTGCAATTGAGATGAATCAGAATGAATCTGGGGTAGCCAAACCTCTTGGCATTTCCTGATTTGTTATATTATTATAAATATGAACTGCCAAAGTCTTTCAGTTTCTTCAATACTAGAGAAGACATAAATGGCTGCCAATGCCAGTCAACCAACCATCCACTTCTATTAAAATCTATGATCACCCGACTGATGCGTTCCACTCGTAATATAGGGTCGGTTTCAAAGAAAGGAAAAATTGATATCGAAATCCCCCTTTTCATCTTATCGCATATGTTTTGAGCAAAAAAAGAGAAAACTCTTGGGAATCAAACATTTCTTAGCAGTTCTTTTTCAAATTATATGGAGTGTCCTATCATAAAAGATCTCTCATATTAATTAATTATTACACAAAAAATCAACAACAACGAACTATTTAAGGAGAAGGCTAAATGCAGAATAATCTTTGGATTTTGGAGCAAATATCTAATATCGTATATTAGATATTACTAAGAAATATATGTATCGTGATATTACATGTATGATAACGTTTAATAATAGAGTTGTAAAAGTAACACTAGATATGGCATAACCTTACTGCGTGACAAGTTAGATAAATGTTAGATGAAAATCTGTATCCTAAATAAATAAAACAATCGATCCAATAAATGCATGGAGGAAAGCTCATTATCTCATCAGCGTCCCACCAGACATCAGTGACCCATCATATTCCATGTAGGAACATAGTGATGTAGCAGTTTTCATGTGGATAGACCAACACATTGAACTGATTATCATCAATAATGTAGCACAGTATCCAATAGCCAGAGAGCTCTGGAATGGCCTAGCTATGACACATGGCATCATCAAGGACTCATTCCAGACGCATGAACTGCACCGAAGGGTGCGCACCATCAAACAAGGGGAAAATTCTTGAATAATTATGGAGTAGTCTCTGAAGAATCTAGATGGACATTGACAGATGCACACCCAACCCTATAAAGGACCCCACCGACATTGCAACCTACAACCAAGTTGTAGCTGAACAGAGACTCTTTCAGTTTCTTACAGTCGTCAATGATATAATATGAACATGTCCGATGAGATATACTAAAGGAGGATCCTCTTTCCTCGGTAAAGCAAGCCTCCTCACAGGAATGGCGGGGGCCACCAGACTCTAGATTCTTGGAGCAGCGACCAACCCATCCTTGGAGGCGCTCTCAGCACAGGAAACAAAGTTGGAATGGGGTTGGTGTTTAAACAGAAACACCAAGAAGCTAGAGAAAATGGATGTTACGTGGCCACCTGCTCAGAATCCACACGATATCACCGTAGGAGGATAAATCGCAGTTGTATTGTACCAACTGAAAAAAGAGTAAGCACACGAAGGAGACGCGTTCCAAAATCGTGGGCTACCCAGAGTGGTGGTCCAAACACCAGAAGAAGGGAAGAGGAAGAGCTCATGCGGCGGGCATTCCAGCGAAAGATTCTGGAAGGCTAACCAGTGGGAGAAGTAAAGGACCAGAGGAGAACTCCATCACCACAGGCACACTTGCTGCAGAAAAAGAAGGTAAGGAGGAAGGAATTTCAGGGGCAATGACGGTGACTGAAAAGAAGAGAGCCCTTGCGGCCAAAGAAGAAGATGAAGAGAGAGAATGAAAGGTGAACGTGATAAGGGAGGAAATAAGGGCATCGGGCAGAATTATTTGAATGGGTTGGGCAGTGAGGGCAATGTTATAGGAGCAGCAAGAGTAATGGGTCAGGTAGTGAAGAAATGAAAGACGTGTTGTTATTTAAAACGGTTGGGCTGGGCAGATAGGAGAGTAAAGGTGGGCTAGGCCTGACATTACAACAACAACAACCACAACAACAACATCAACCATACCCAATATCACAAAAAACATAAAACAACCCAAAATACATAAAATAAACTAGTGGATATTAGATAGTGAGGCTACAGACACAATGACATACGACCAGTCTGACATTAGTATCCCAACACCACCGTCTAAGGATCATATATAGGCGGCTAATGGGGAACTATTCCCTGTTCGAGAGCATAGTCCATTATGATCTCAAATAAACTAAAACTAAATCACTGCCTCTATGTCCTGTCGTTATCATGCAAATTGATGTCGATCAGCCACGTTACAAAAGAATTGAATTGTGCTATACTGATGCATCCTCATTTTGTCTTTTGCGGGACATCAATCAGAGAGAGATCATTGGGGCGTGGTACTAAGCGTAACAGTCTCTATTACATGGATGATGTGGTAAAACCATGACAGACACTACTCTCTCATAGAACAAAAAATTCACAGATCTGGCTATGTCATCGTCGACTGGGGCATCCATCATAAGTTATCTTCGTCGCCTGTTTCCATATTTATTTCATAATATTCAGATTTCGATGACTTGTAAAACTTGTGTTTTGGCAAAAAGTCAGTTCTTCATTCTGATTGAATAATGCTCGATTTGATTCTACGTTCTCACTTTTTTATTTGAATGTATAGGGGCCCTTGTTGAATCCTACCAAAAATGGCCTATAATACTTTGTGACTTTTCTTGATGATTTTTCCCACATGGCTGCGGGTCTATTTTCTGAAGCACAGAAGTAAAGTGCATGCCAAGTTTGTGGAATTTTACCAAATGATACAAACTTTGTTCAATGTCAGAATAAAAGCCCTCCAATCAAATACTGGAGGCGAATACATGGACTAAACTTTAAAAACCTTCTTCCAAGTAAACGGCATAATCCACTAGACCTCGTGTCCAAATACGCTCCAAAAGAATAGAGTTGCAGAACAGAAAAACAACACTCTCCTCGAAATGACCCGAGCCTTAATGTTTGACTCCAATGTTCCAAAACACTTCTGGCCAGAAGCAGTTGCCACATCAACATATCTTATGAACTGTTTACCAACACAGATCCTTGACTACCAAACACCACCATATGTCCTTGCCACTCAAACTCAAATCTCACCACCACTTACCTTACCTCTGTGAATATTTGGCTGCACGACCTGCGTACATATTCTGAAACATACACGCACCAAACTTGATCCATGTGCCATGAAATGTGTGTTCATGGGCTAGGCTCCACACTAGAAAGGGTATTATGATATAATCTCATTCCTCGTCGCATATATGTCACCATGGATTGTGAATTTGTTGAGACGGAATTTTATTACTCTAGCCCACCACGTGATTCAGGGGAAAAGAATACACATGAATCACTTGGATGGCTGGACATACCAATTGATCCAAAAGACGACACTCATAGAGTGCTGCCACCCGACCTACTGATACCATCCACCACAGTAGAGACCAATTCCTCCTCAAGGCCAAACCTGAATCCACCTCTAGATGGTGTCTAGTAAGAGGCAAGTGAGTTCTCTAGCCCTCACTGTCTAGTTCATGATGAGATACTAGTTGAAAATACTGGACTTGATGTTCCCCGAGAAGGAAAATATTGCCTTCCACATAGGAAAAACAGGGGTATTTTCGCCAACACGCTACTCCCTAGAACGAGTAGTGAAATCAAGCAGGCACACAGTGGGATAATCGGCCAGGGGGAGTATAATAGCACCAGTGAATGCATTCTACGCAAAATTGTACAGTGAAGATATCTCAAAAAATGTACACAAAGCGAAACAGGATTAGAAATGGAGACAAGCCATGGACGCAGAGATGGCGGCACTAGAGAAAACGGAACATGAGACAAATGCAAGCT